>JAQZBX010054464.1:0-18643 GCA_029593785.1 Cabassous unicinctus
CAGCTGTAGGCTGGCATAGGGCTCTTCTCTTTCCCTGGGGCTCATTTCTTTCTGGACCTACTGCTCCATTCTCTTCACAAGGTTGGCTGTATACTATCAGGCTCATCTCTCTTCCCGGGGCCATTGCCATGTTTAATGAGCTATCTCTCTTTCTCTGCAGTGTCTTTTTCTGTGTGAGTGTCTACTCACCAAGGGGGCAGAAACTCAATGCCCTACTGATGTGGCCAAATCAAAGCCCTAATCTTAATTTAATCAAGTAAATGTAACCTTTGAATTTAATACAATCAAAGGGTATCATGCCCAGAGGAACTGACCAGTTTACAAACATAATCAATATCCCTTTCTGGAATTCATAAATAATATCAAACTGCCACATTGTGATTGCTTCCATATCAGCCCTCTGGTTCTTCACAGCAGAAACAATATGGCTTTCCACCCGAGTTTTAGCTGCTGTGCAGAGTCATCCATGCCTTGCCCTCAATAAAAGCTATAATTACGGGAAACTCACCCTGTGTCATTCTGTTTGTCAAAGATTTGACTCTTTTCTACAAACTGCCTGTTTTTGTTCATTCTCCAGTGACTTCAGATAGGGTTTTTTTTTGGTATTCTTTTCAGAGTTTTTAGTTGCTACGTGCAGGAGGTTCAGTTAAGTAGGAGCTTACTCTACTATACCATAAACCAAACTCCTGGGAAATTAAGTGCAGAAAAGTTCTTGCCAGACTGTCTATGACTGTTTGGGAGAGGGTTGTCTGTTATTAGAAGATTTGGATACTATCCTGGTTATATTTGGTTTGACTTGAGATTATTGACTAGTGTTCAATTCAAAAAAGGCAGTACTTTGGTGGATGAAGTGGCAGGGAGATGAGGCAGCAAAATCAGTGTCTTATTTCATAAATTGCAATTTGATTCTAGTTCATTTTCTTTCTTGTCCAGTTCACTCCAACAAAGAAAATTAACTTTAGAATTTTGTGTCCTAGACACTGCAGGGGAGCCAAATATAAATAAGACAATATATTTACACTTAGAGAGACAAGAATCTAGTTGAGGGACACAGAGGTGAACAGCAAAGATCAAATGTTTTAACAAAGGAAAAAAAATCCATAAAAGCAATTTTCTCAGGGAAGAAGAATTATGAAAAGGTTTATAGAGGATATGGGATTTGAGTCGAGCCTTGAAAGATGACTATAATTTTTGAAAGACAAAGAAAAAAAGATGTTCTAACTAAGAACATAGTCACATGAGTGGCATGGTTGTTCTGTGGATAAGTAAAAAGGAAATTCTGCAATACATACTACTGAAGTGAAAGTAAAAAAGAAAGCCCAAGGAGAGAATGAAGAAGACATTTTGACTGAAAATATTAATAGAGTTTCTGTGATGAAGTATCAGATTAGGCCTTGAGCTTTCTGGGAGGGGAAAAAAAAGAAAAACATGAAAAATTAAATTGTTCATATTAGAAAGGGAAAAGATACCAGTTCCTTAGGGCAATCAAGGATTTTCCTAGCAATTTTTTCTAAAAGTAATATCTTATGTGGGACATCTTATGCTACAATGGACCACAAATAACCTTAAATTTTAACAATGTGTGTTTAAGATAGAATAAAACAAAGCTTTATAAAACATGCAGAAGTGAATTTCATATATGTTTCTTGTGACAAACTTAAAAAAACAAAATACAGTCTCAATAAAATTTGATTCAGTTAGGCTTAAAGAGTATAGTTGAAGTATATAGCCTTTGGTGGTCCAATCTCACCAAGAGAATGAATAAAATTTGACTGTTCAACAACATGGCCGACAGACAACATGGCCAACAGAAAACACGGCCATGACTCCTGCTGAGACTTTGATCCTGACCTTGAGGTCTCAGTTAACTCTTTCTGAGACCTCCCCTTGGCCCTGGATATTCCAAACAGTCCTCACCATTGGCCCCCACCATTGGTGGGGTAGCCAAAAACAGCTGGGGCCGCTCCCCTTAGCATTAGCAAGGGGGAGGAATAATTATTAGTTAAAAGGTAACCATACATGGAAGAGCTTGCTCTCTCTGCCTAGTGGAGCCTGCACCAAATCTTGGTTGGTATTTCTGTCCTTTATTCCCATTTTTCAGCAAGCTTTTTTCTTTACCCTATTTCCCAATAAATTCTTTTTACTGACCTAACTAAAAAAAAAAAAAAATTCCATTGTTCAGAGGAGGGCTTCACTACCAAAATCTGCCAGAGACAATATCAGCCTCATCACCCTGCATCCCAGTTTATATCAGTCACCACATGAAGCCCAAGCCTCTCTTGGCTTATTACTTGAATACTCATTCCCATATGGCTCTGTGTAGCTCCTAAAGTAGATTACATCTTCCACCTCTCTCTATCTCTTAAAACACATCTCTTTTGCCATTTAGAAACCATTCATTATAAGCAAAAATACCCCAGCTTTAAAGCTCAACATTTTCTCTGAATTATCCTTTCATCTTTTTTCCCCCATAACTGACGTCAAATACTGAAGACAACATTTTGCTTCTAACTTTCTAAATGAGTAGTTGTTTTCTCTCTGATACTGTTTGAACCACTGACTGGGAAGTGATATAGACATACTACTTACTCCTTATTGTTGCTTTCAAATTTTTCTTCCTTCCTTCCCCTAAAGAGTGACAGTTTTAAAACTCATATTATCATATTTTACCACTCACTCTCCTCTTTAGACAGACATCTGGCAGCCCCAAGTTGCTTCTCTTAACTCTGAAAATTTCAGTATTTGTACTGGTGTCATTCTCTCCAGACCACTCCATCCACAATTTTTGGTGAGTTCAATATCCCAAGCAGATGATCCCTTTAATGCTCTTGTCTTCTTGACTTTTGCTTCTCCAGTGATTTTGTTCTCTTCCTGCTTTAACTACTTACCCCCATGGTCATACCCTAGACTTTATCACTATCAATTACTACATATCTTCTTTTTTTTTTGCATAGACATTTTATTTTATTTTAAAAGACTCTTTAGATTACATAAATGATACATTGAAAATATAGGGAATTCCCATATACCTCACCCTTCCCACAAATTTCCCCATTAACAACATCTTTCATTAGCGTGGTACATTTGTTACAATTGATGGACACATAGTGAAGCATTGCTACTAACCATGGTCAATAGTTTACATTATAGTTTACACTTTGTACCATACATTTTTATGGTTTTGACAAAATATATAATGGCCTGTATCTGTCATTGGAATGTCATTCAGAACAATTTCAATGTCCCCCAAATGCCCCATGTTACACCTATTCTTCCTTCTCCCTCCCCTCAGAAACTCTGGTGACCACTGCCTTTATAGCAATGTTACAAATTCTTCCATTGCTTGAATAATAATAAGTCTACTTTAGTCCATAGTTGCATTCTGCCTTATGTTTGTTCATTCTTCAATCTTGAAGATTTTGGGATGGTGATGCCCAGTCTTTCTGATTGAGAGGGGTCTTGTATCTCATGGGGCAGATGGATGGAACTGTCTTACTCTATTTTTTGGCATAGGCATTGTCCATTTTCATCCTTTTGTTAGTTGTCCTTGGTGAGTCTGAGGAACTGGAGAGTAGGTGTTGCAACTCTGCTGAGATTCAGGGCTCAGCTGGCATATGAACAGACTGAATATTTAAGTCCCTGGGATATATATTTAACTTGTATAGTGCTAGATATAGGTTCAAATAAAAGGTGTATAAGAACCATGTATAGGGAAATTATAAATGAGTCTAACTCTGATACATTGGGGAACATATATTCCAAGGTAAGGCCCACTGACAGGGTGCCGAATTCCTGAGATTGTTTGTCCTGCCTATAGTATCAAGATGTCTCTAGATCCCTCAGGAGCATCCCTGCTTGAGGCACTGTTTACTGTGGCATCAATGAGATCTTCCTGAGTCCTGCATAAGTATAACCTCTGGAACGAACTTCTGATTCGCTTTGAAATCTCTTAGCCATAAAAACTCACTTGTATTTAATATTTCCGCCTTTTGGTCAAGATCTTTTTCTGAATGCATCCTCGTTGGCGCTTGGTAATAATCCCTTGGTGCCAGGGAGGCTCATCCCTGGTAGTCAACTATATTCCTTCTTAAATCTTAATTTCAGGTTTTTTGCCTCAGGTATTTCCAGCATACTCCCTCTAATATACTATCTCTCCAAATTCTTTGCATCTATTCGGACCTATAATCCTTTGACTCTACCACTTTTTAACTGTCTGTCATTGTGGTGGACATGAGAATGCACCTGTAGACATACTACAGGGAAGGAATAGACTGAGGGCCCAAGGGGTTCTGCTTTGATATCCATTTCTGCATTTGTGCCAACGCCAATGATTGAGTGTGGTGGGGATTCTAAGACAGACCCACTCCTGGGAGACCTTAGATTCCTCTGTTCACTTTGGCTCAAGGACTCTAATGGCTTGCTGAATCGCCCTTTGACTGTGTGACAGGCTAGAATGTTTCTGCCCAACCTTCTTTCCCTCTCATATTCACTTGTGATTAGATTTGCATCATGGTCTGACAGGTCTCCTAGCCCTCTCTTGTTCCTCCCTATTTGCTTTTATACAGGCAATTCCCCAATACATTTTTTTTTTTTTTAATATTTAATGGCTTCTGGGCATCTGCTTCTTAGAGGATCTAGATTAAACACTCACTGTGCTCATATGCTTACTTCCATCTTCACTCACATTAGTCTCCATGGGTCACTCAGACTTTTACTCCCTCAATTTTGCTACTCCTTTTTCACTTTGTCATACTTGCCTAGCAACCACCCAACCCTGGTAATATCCAACTATTTTTTCACTCTGTGCCTGCTTTTCTATAGCTGAATGTGGCTGAACACATTTAAATTTTTCATGACCAGCAGTTTTTATGGGCAATCCTTCCCTTTCCTATTTCATTCATACTCTCTTTCTCCTACATACTATTTCAGATCTCCTCCATTCTCAAACTTTAAACATTTCTTGCCTTATTCTATGTTGACCCTGTTTTCTATTTTACTAAGGAAATAGAAGCAATCAGAATAAAACTTCTATATTTTCTCAAAATCACATATAAAGATTAACTTGCAGCTGTATTAATTTACTTTGCATCTTCCAAAGAGTAGGTTAAATGCTTATTTTAAAGTCAACCCCTTTAGCCATGTACTAAACCCCATTACCTCTGGCCTACTCAAGGATATCATATTAGCAATTGTCTTTACTCTCTCCTGCACCATCATCACCACTCTTCACTTTTGGATCATACCCATGAACATAAAAAACATCCCATCTTAACAATAACCACAAAATCCAAAAAATCCTGTAATCATGCTTAACTCCTCTCCTTGTCTCAGACACTAATTCCAACTCATTTGCAAATTTTGTTGGTTCTAATTTTAAAATCAATTCAGAATCTGAATATTTTTTAAATCACTTTCACTGCTGTCACCCAGTCCAAAGCCATTGTCCTCTTTCACTTATATTACTGAAATAGCCTCCTAATAGGTCTTCCTGCTTCCTTACTTTCTCCTGGATCAGTTAGGATTAGGTATTGATGTGTATGGCAGAGTACCCAAATAGTGTGATAGGACCATAAGAGGAGAAACAGATTTGGAAGAGAAAGGATGAGTTCACTTTAGCCACTACAGTTCTCTGAGGTGATGGCATGGATCTGCCAAGATTTCTAAAGCATTCAGATGAATATCTGTGGATCATTCACATTGATCTGAAAGGAGGCCACAAAATCATGGAGGCTAGAAGCAAGAGAAAAGACAAGGGTCTAAGACACAATTCTATGGACTGCTTCTGTGACTGGGATACCCATAATTAGAAAGTTTTACATAGTATTGAATCTTCTTATCATGGACGCTATAAAATTAGACACAGGCTGCTTTTTGTTTGGCATTGTTTTCCTACTTTAAAAGAATATATTCTTTTTTTCATTTCACAGCTTTTCTTTATTTTTGAAGGGACCAAATCCAAATTCCCTTGAATGAAATTATTTTGGTAGCTTTGGCTGAGCCTTATATGACCTAAAGGTTATATCACAAAATTACCGCACATTTGGCAGAACTATTTAGAAAAGGCTTTTATGCAAAAGGCCAAAATTAGCATAGGGACCAATGAAGAATGTAGTATATCCTCTTTTTGTATAAGAGTCGTAATTTTTCTCTGTAGATATGTTAGCAAATGATGCTCACATCTAGACCTACCTTCAAAATTAAAGCAAAATACTTTCTTTTTGGGAATAAAAAGTTCAACTTAAAGTAATTTTTTTTTCCAGAATGTTTTCTTGCTTTGAATTTAGATGAGCCTCTTACACATTATATTGTTTAACTGGCAATACAGTCTGGCATAAAACAGAGTGAAATATGATGACTTCTATATACTAGAAATTTTTTTGATGTTACATAATAGGATTTCTAAATTTTGGAAACAAATTTACAAATAAAAGGTAGCTAATAATTTTTGGCAAGTTTTGGATTTACTTTACCTTGTTCAAGTAAAGAAAGTACATTGAGGTGGAATGAACAACAAACAGATATGGCTCCAAAACTGTTCTGCCACTTACTACCAGTGTGACTGCCTTCACCTGTTTATCTGTGAATAAAAATAACTATGCCTACATTTTTCATAGGGTTGTGAAGATTAAATGAGGTGATGTATATGAAGACAGGAGTAGTATGATTGTCGCATTTGTATGGGTTGAATTGTGTCTCCCAAAAAAGATATGTTTAAGTCCTAACCCACAGTACCTGCCAATATGTCTTTATTTGGAATTGTTTGAAAATGTAACAAAGTTACAATGGTGTCAAACTGGATTTGGGTGGGCCCTAACTACAATGACCAGTGTTCTTATGAGAAGAGAAGATACATGCATAGGAAAGAAGGCCACATGAACTCGGAGGCAGAGATTCAAGTGATGCATCTATAAGCCAAAGAACACGGGACTGCCGGGAACCACCAGAAGCTAGGAAGAGGCAAGGAAGGATTCTTCCCCTAGAATCTTCAGAGGGAACATGGCTCTGCCAACACTTAATTTCAGACTTCTAGCCTCCATAACTGGGAGACCATACATTTGTATTGCTTTGAGCAACCCACTTTGTGGTAATCTGCTACAGAAGGCCTAGGAAACAAATACAGCATAGTATTTTATAGTAACTACTTTTGCTGCTACAATTATCAATAGCTATTTCCTTCCCAAAAAACTCTAGTTTAATATTCTTTACAAGGTTAAAAGAAAAAGAGATTCTTTAAGAAATAATTTATTTGTTTTCTAAAATAGCAATTCTCTTTTGTTTTGCCCTGTCATGGTACACCTGATGAATGATGTCTACATAGGTGACATTTTCCCATGGACATATGCAATTTCTATAAGCTTTAAGTAACTTCTGACAAAGCTGCCTCTTTTGCCACCTTTTCTCTACTACTCAACAAAGAGTATTGGGATTCAAGTGGGATTTATTCATTTAACAACTATTTCATGAGCACCTACTATATCAGAAATACTTTCCTGATGAATAACAGAGAGACAGATCTTACCTACACAGAGCATACAAACTAGTAGGTGTGAGAATGGCGTTATGTGACTAACCTTGAATTTGATCTAATTTAAAAAATTAATCATTTCCTAAACCTTGAAGCTTTACAATTTCTGGTCTAAACCATCAGCAAAGAACACATCCCATGATATACAGGCAAGGGACATTCATGCTGTATGTAAACCCATCTAGAACAAATAGTAAGGAAGATAATAGCTAACATTTATATCTGATAAGTAACCATCTCCCTATATTGCTTTGTGAAGATTAGGCAAGTTCAGGATAGCTCTGCTGCTTTCTCATTCTGGCCTAATAACTTAATAAAAAAAACCCAACCTGAAAGAACGTGCATCTTTTTGGTTGCTTTGACTTGTGTCCCTCTCGTCTCACTGCCTCCCTTGGAGGAGCTCTGCGAATTTTTCCAGGGCATTGATAACACTTTGCTGGACAGTTGGTATCCAAGGGCAGTCTTCCTGTTGGAAGGTCTCTTCCCTCATAAAAATTTTGTCTCTCACCATCTGCTCATACTCTTCAGCTTGGCTTTGACAGCAATGTGGGAGTTCACTCTTATGACTCTTATATTGAAATCAAGACAAGCGTTCTGGAAATGTATCATTGCAGCAAAATGGGTGGTATCATAGCAAGCTCAACAGAGTAAAAAGATATATTTTGGGTAGAACTTGGTATAAAAGTTTGTGGATTATTTTTCTTTCATATAAATATCAGTAGAAGACTTTCAACAACATAAGTTAATTTGCAACAAAGGACATGCTGCTTAAGAATCCAAAGAAATTATATTCTTTTTAGTTTTCAAATTTCTCAAAGTTCTCAAAGTCTTTTCCATTCTGATGGATGCAACTTCTAAGATAAGCTTCTGATTTCTCAGAGCCCTTTTGTTTAATTTAACTCTATTATGAAATAGCTTTTATTGTATGGACAAACGGTAAGAACACAGGTGTTTGCACAGGTAATTTCAATGCATCATAAGGGATGGGAAAACACCACAAATTGTCACCATCCTAGTTGCCTTAGGAATTTGAAGACATCTGTTGGGTATGCTATTGGGAATAAAAATCTGCTATTTTAAGATAACGGAAACATTTCCTTTCAAGGAGCTCCTGGAGCATTAAGGAAGACAATGTCCCTGACAGATAGGTAATAGGTCACTTAATTAACCGTGTTTGAGATCTGCCTTCTTGCAAAGCTTTACTCTGTGCTCTGGGGCAGGTTTACAGTGGCATTAATAGAAAAGAGCCCTTCACTAAGTAAAATTGTCCTGATTTTCCAGGTGGTCCTACTTAAGGTAAAATAATGTTTAATTTGTTAATACATAAATTATTTATAATTGTAACAAGAATATGTAAGTAGCAAATTTATAAAATAAGCAAAAATCATCTTGGCATCTGAGACTTTCCTGCTCAGTGTGACTTTACCAATACTGGATCCCCTGCATTTACACTATCCCCAGATAATTATTTGATACCACATTTTCAAAGGGTTTTGTTAAAAGCTGGTCTAGAGAGAAGCCAAACTCAGCATATAAATACATTACCTTCCCCCAGTGTGGGGCATGACTCCTGGGGATGAGACTCCCTGGCACCTAGGGATTACTGCCAAGCATCAACTAGCAATGCAACTGGAAAAAGACCTTGACCCAAAGGGGAAAAGGTAAAGACAAGTGAGTTTATATGGCTAGGAAACCTCAAAGTGAGTTGGGAGGTCATTCCAGAGATTACGCTTATGCACATCTCAGCAGGATCTCTTTGACTGCCAAAGTACATGCTACCCCAAATAGCAGGTCTCCTGAGGGCTCTGGAGACATCCAGACACTATAGTCAGGGTAGATAGCTCAGGAGTTTGGTGCCTTGCCAATGGACCCTACTTTGGAATTTATGCTCCCCAGAGTGACAGAGTTGGACTCAATTGTGGTTCCCCTACACATGGCTCTTCTGTTCTTCTATTTGAACCTATAATTAGTACTAGAGTTGGTAGAAGTACATCCAAGAGACTTAAATCTTTGGGCTGTCCATGTGCCAGCTGGGCCCTGAATCTCAATGGAGTTACAACACCTACTCTCCAGTTCATTGGTCTCACCCAGGACAACTAACATGGAGGTGGTGATGGACAACTGAGAGAGTCTACAACTGCAAGCGAGTGCCATCCATCGGCCCCATGGGATTGCAGCCCCCTCTCAATTAAAGGTGGAGTGGACATAACCATCCCAGAATCCTCAGGATTGAGGAATGAACTATGGACTAAGGTTGACTTACTGGTATTCTACTATAGACTTATTGTGATTCTACCAGTGGAAGAAATTATATCATTGATGTGGAGGCAGTGGCCACTGGAAGTTCTGAGAGCAGGGAGAGGGAAAAACAGGCATAATACAGGGGCATTTTTGGGACTTGGGAATTGTTCTGAATGACATTGCAATGACAGATACAGGCCATTATAAATCTTGCCATAACTTACGGAATTGGGTGGGAGAGAGTGTAAACTACAATGTAAACTTTAATCCACATTTAGTGGCAATGCTTCAAAAGGTGTTCATCAATTGCAATGAATATACCTCATTAATGAAGGATGTTCTTAATGTGGGGAAAATGTGGGAAGTGTGGGGAGTGGGGCATGTGGAAATCCCCTATATTTTTTATGTGACACTTGTATAATCTAAGTATCTTTAAAAATATATAAAAAATTAAATTAAAAAAAGCTGTTCTAGTAAATTAGCCACCTATATCTGAATTCTTAGAATCATGCAGAAAAATGGTTCAGGAGGGATGAGGGTCAGAAGACTTTGAAAAGCAACATTCCAACAGCACAATTATACTTTATGGGAGAAACAGGGGAGGCATTTAAATATACCATGTGGTCACAAACTCTAGGATTTAAAAGGACATATACAAAAGATGGAAAGTGGAGTAACTGTGGGAGAATATGAAAGTAGCAGATATTTGTAGGATGTGTAAAGAAAATAAATTTGACATTGAAAAAATGATGAGGCAATAAAAAAAGATTTTAAGTGATTGCTGGAACTGGAAGAAGACCGAAATATGGATAGGCTCAATGTTAGTGGAAAAAGGGTGACAGAAAAAGTGGTTCTATGCCATTGCTGTTTTGTAGTTGCTTTCTCTCTTTAGGAAAACTGCAAGGTTGTGTTTCTGGAAAGCATCCACAGCCAACCTGGAACAAGAGCTTCTTGGCTCATTGTTGGGAGATTCCCTGAGAGAACAGAAGCCTCCAGAGAAGTGTGGCCAACACTGGGAAATTGCCTGCTGAGTTTCAACTGAGTAGAATCACATTTGACCTAACTCATTTGCTAGTGTCAATTTACTTATATACCTCAAAAATTGTGTGTTTGTATAAAATTTGCTATTACTGTCCAACCTTCCAATTTTGTGTTTTCTTTGTGAGATGGAGATACATAATATACTTAGAGTGCAATATATACCTAAAAATAATTTTTTCAAAGCATTAGAGTGAAACAATAGTGAAAGTAATACAAACATTTAAATTACTAAAAGATTCACATTTTCTATAATAAAAATAAAAAGTAGTATTCCTATTTAGAATTGTCATTAAGACGTGTTTCTATTTCTGAGTATAAATGACTTTCTGTATCTAAACTACCTTCATTCCATTGACACACCCTTCAATGATAGCACATTCAATGTACATAATAGTTTCAGAAGATCTACATTTCTGTTTGATTTCTGATTCTTTTGTTTTTGTATATTAGTTGAAGAAACATGAACTTTAGAGTTATTACTGGTTTTAAATTCCAGTTTCACCATTTTCTGGCTATGTGTGTCTTTGAGCAAGTTATTTATACTCTCTCTGTTTTTTTGCCTTTATATTTGATATTGATATAGTACAATAAGGAGAAACAAACTATTGATACTTGCTTAGGCAAATTTCAAAGACATAATATTGAGTGAAAAAGGCCAGTCATAAAAGGTTATATACTATATGATTGCATTTACATGGCATTTTATTTTTGGTTAACTTTTTAATGTAGTAGCATATATACAACTCAAAATTTCCCATTTTAACCAATTTCAAGTGTATAATCGGTGGTATTAATTATATTTACAGTATTATACTATCATCACCATCATCCATTACCAAAAAAACTTTTCCATCACCTTTAACAGAAATTCTGTACCAATTAAGCATTGTAACTCCCCATTCCTGATTCCTATCCTGGCCCCTGATAACCTGTATTCTAGTTTCTGTCTTTATAAAATTTGCATATTGTTACATTTCATATAAGCAGATTACAAAATATTTGTCTTTTTGTGTTTGGCTTATTTCACTCAACATGATGTCTTCAAGCTTCATCCATATTACAGTATGTGCCAGAACTTCATTCCTGCTTTTTTTTTAAAGATTTATTTATTTATTTATTTATCCCCCTCTTGCTGCTTGTGTTTGCCGTGTCCATTTGCTGTGTGTTTTTTCTGTGTCTGCTTATCTCCCCTTGCTATGAGGTCTTGCTGCATCAGCCCACCGTGCCGCGCGGGCCGGCCTGCCCTCACAAGGAGGCCCTGGGAAGCGAACCCGGGGCCTCCCATGTGATAAACGGGATCTCTAGCGATTGAGCCACACCCGCTTCCACCTGGTTTTTTTTTTTTGATTGTGAAAAAGTCCCTATTGGGAAGCAGATGTGGCTCAAGTGGTTGGGCTCCCATTTACCATATGGGGGGCCCCGGGTTTGATTCCCGGGTCCTCCTGGTGAAGGCAAGCAGGCCACTCTGTGTGGTGAGCTGGCGCAGCAAAATGACGGAACAAAGGGAGACAAGCAGACACAGAAAAACGCACAACAAATGGACACAGCAAGCACAAGCAGCAAGGGGAGGATAAATAAATAAATGGAAAAAAAGTCCCTATTTTATTTTAGTTTTTTGAAAAAAATTTTAAACTATTTTTAATGAAGTCTTAGATTACAGAAAAGTTACATAAAATATAGAGATTCCCACATACCATACCACTCCCCCACTTACATTTTCCTCTTCATTAATGACATCTTACATTAATGTGGTACATTTTTTATAATTGATGAACAAATATTGAAGTATTGCTGCTAATCAAGGTCTATAGTTTACATTATGGTTTATACTTTGTACCATAAACTTTTATAGGTTTTGACAAAATGTGTAATGGCCTGTATCTGTCATTTCAAAATCATGTAGAGCAATTCCAAAGCCCTAAAATGCCCTATGTTCCACCTATTCTCCCCTCCCTTCCCCTCAGAACCTCTGGTAACCATTATCTTAATATCAATGTTACAAGTTCTTCCATTACTACAATAATAATAAATCTACTTTGTTTCATGGTTGCATTTCCCCCTTATGTTTGTTCATTCCTCAACCTTGAGGATTTTGGAATAGTGATGCCCGCTCTGCTTCAGATTGAGAGGGGGCTTAGCTCTTATGGGGCAGATGGAAGGAAGTGTTTTGCTTGCAGTTGTAGATACTCTTTGCTTTTTGGGATAGGGGTTGTCCATCATCACCATTTTGTTAGTTGTCCTGGGTGAGTCCGAATTACTGGAGAGTAGATTGGCTGCAACTCTGCTGAGATTCAGGGCTCAACTGGCCTATGAACAGACCAAATATTTAAGCCTCTGGGATATATATTTAATGAGTATAGTGCTAATTATAGGTTCAAAGAAAAGGGGTAGAAGAATCATGTGTAGAGAAACTATAAATGAGTCCAACTCTGTTACACTGAGGAAATAGATTATCATATATTCCAAGAAAAGGCCCACCAATAGAGTGCTGATTTCATGGGGTTATATGCCTTGCCTATAGTGTCTAGATGCCTCTAGAGCCCTCAGGGGCACCCCTGTTTGAGGTTTTGTTTACTGTGGCAGTCAGTGAAATCCACCTGAGACGTGCATATATGTAAGCTCTGGAATGATCTGCTGACTCACTTTGAAATGTCTTAGCCATAAAAACTCTTTTGTATTTAGCATTTCCCCTTTTTGATCAAGGTTTTTTCCAAATGCATCACTGGTTGGTGCTTGATATTTATCCCTTGGTGCCAGGGAGGTTTGTCGCCTGGAGTCATGTCCCATGCCAGGAGGAAGGTAGTGAGTTTATTTGCTGAGTTTGGTTTGGAGAGAGGCCACATTTGAATAGCAAGGAGGTTTTCAGGAGGTAACTCTTAGGCAATAGATATTATTAGGCTAAGTTTAAATTTTACAAAAATAAGATTCACAAGTATTAATTAATTAATTAATATTAATTAATATCGATATTAATTAATATCGAGGGCTTGATGTATTTGTCTGTTTTCTTTTAGTAGGCATTGCCTATATACTCCAGAGATTCTTGCCACTCTATTAGAGAATGTAGCAGGACTCCCCAGGATAGAAATTTAATATTTTGTTTGTTATTGTGTGGGCTTTAACCACTGAGATGACACTCTATGGCCACATGAACACACTCATATTCCATAGAATCATGCCCCAGGTGCACCCTTCCCCCAATATCTTCCCACCACTGACACCTTGCACCAGTGACCCTTCTCTGCCATAGAAACTTCATTCCTTTTTATGGCTAAATTATATGACTTTTTGAAAAAGAGATAACTATAGTGACAGAGAACAGATCAGTTAGTATCCATGATTGGGGTGTATGCGTGTGAGAGAGAAAGAGAGAGAGAGACTATAAAGGGGTAGTGCAAGGGAGACTTTTAGGATTATGGAACTCTTAAGTATCCAGATTGTGTTGGCAGTTATATAAATCTATGCAAGAGTTAAAATTCATAGAACAGTACATCAAAAGAAAAAAGTCCATTTTACTCTATGATAATTTAAAAACTAAAATTAAAAGATAAGACCTAGATAAAAAGAGCTATAATTATACCAGGCTCATGGAACAGTAGACAAGATTAAATGAAATCATGTGATCATGTGATTGTGTCTATGTAAAGCACTTAACACATCCATAGTTGGTACCTAAAGTATGTAGCTGACTCCCTATTTTTGCTTTTCATTAAGTCATTTAATCCCTTTTAAACTCAGGTTGCTTGTTCTCTTTTAAAAAATGAAAGGAAAATTTTTGAAAACTGTATTTCTGAATATAGCAGACAGTTTTTGAGTGTGTGTGAAAGTTGGAAAATTCATAAAAGCATTGTTTTAGATTTAGATTTTAGGCTTGATATACAGCAGGGAATTTCTGAACCAATGAATTATTGCCTTCTAAGAAATCTCATGTGGTTGTTATGAGGATTAAATTAGGTAATATATGTAAAGCATAGAGTATACAGTAAGCACTAAATAAATGAAAGCCAATTGGTATTGGAAGATTTTTCCAGTGCCATACCCACATCACTAACAAATGTGTGTGTGTTGTGTATCATCTTTGTATCTTATTTTCCTTCAAATTATGCAATACATATCCAGTATCATCTATTTAGATTTCTGACAGTGGTTTATTTTTAAAATGATATTTTTTCTTAATAACATCTATTTTTTTCAGCATGAAAAATCTCAGAAATATATTTGATTAAAAAGTTATAAGTGCTTTTGAAATAAACAATAGTATGGTACTAAATAACATAATTTTCTAAGCAGAAGAGAAATGCAACTTTTGAGGGAGGAATTTGCCTCTCTCGATGATAAATATTTCATTTAAAATGGATTGGAAATATTTTAATCAGAATTTTAGTTTGTGATATTGTGACATATATCTCTTTTGACCATTCCTTGATTTTTTTTCTATTCTTCTATGAAATGAATTGTCCCATTGGTAAGGGTGAGTAATCCATCCTCTTCTTGAGCTATAGTGATGTCTATTTCAAAGCCCAGGGTTTAAAAATATTTCTTTAGACCACTGTGGTTAGTGAAAAACATGAAAACAAAAGAAAGGCTCTTTAAAAAAATGTAGTCTGTATGTCTTCAGTACAACAGAAAAAAATCAAACTATACTTTCAGAAGAACACCAGAGAGCTTTCTGTGAGAGTTGGCAAATGCATCAAGGTATTGTTTGTAGATATAATTTTTGATAGGTTTGATATACAGCATAGTTTCCTGAGCCAATGGAATATTGTCTTCTTAAAAATCTCATCAGACCAGCAGGGCTGCTGCTATGGGCTGGCTTATCAGCTCCAGCCAGAGTCTGCTGCGCTTGCACGCACCTTCGTAGCCTGAGAGGAAAATAAATTGTACCCAAGCAGTTAATAAGAAAGAATTATTGTGAGTGAGATGCATGACATTATGAGAGAGCATCATATTTTACAGACTAAATGTCGATATTTTGAAGGAAAAAACACTTCTTTTATAGGAAATAGAAATTTTATTTCAAAATTATCATTTTAAGTGTATTTGCTGGTTTCCTAGTTCAAGAAATGAATATTATCAGTTTTCGATGTGTTTTGAGGATAGTGTTGAAGAGGTAATTCCTGCTTTCTGTGGTTGGGTAATGGATATTTTTATCCATTCCAGCTATTTAACAAAACATTTGTTTTTGTTTTGTGAAGCAGATATCCAGCAGCTATAGGTAATGGAATGCATGCTTTAAAGCACCATACATTACACACATAATCTCTAATAGCATGACTGAATTGCTTATGGGGAGTCTGTGGTCCTCATTACTCACTCTTTGGATTTGTTTGGGTCAGCATTTCTAACGCCAAAGGATTTGTGGTTGAAGAACATATTTAGTTGAATTTAATAGGTGTTAACTGCTAATATAAAGTATGATCTTTGCTAAAAAGGGAGATGCAGTCTTAGTCCTTCTGTTCTAATTAGTCAGGTCCCAGAAGTCTGTGGGAACCAGTCAATCCTGGATCACAGGCAGAGAGGTGAAATAACGTGTGTAAGGCCACAGAGCTAGTATGTGAAGGAACTAGATTTCAGACTGAGAACTGTCAGATTCCCGTCAGAGAATGCATGTTTTGAATTAATTTTGCTTTTTCTATATTTAGAAATGAAAGAAACCAGATGTTTGGTTGGATAGCATTATTTGCTGTAGCAAATCAATACCAAGTTTTTAGTAACTTAACCCAATTTAAAATGTCCTCTTTCTCAGGTAAGAGTCTGGTGTGTATCTTCCTTGTCTGTGAGCAGCTTCCTTTCACCCGGTGTTTTGGGGAGATGGGCCCAGTTTATCTGATGCCCCACTGTCCCTTAGAAGTCTGGAAGTGCTTAGCCTACATCTGGCAGATGGGGAGAGAGACCCTGGAAAAGGAACAGCTGGTGTTTAAAATCCCTGACCTGGAGGAAACACACCTTTTCTACTGATATTCTATTGGTGAGAATTCTGTCAGCACACCAGAATACAAGGGAGGCAAGGTGTGGTGGGCAGAATTTCAGGATGGCTTCTCAAAGATGTCTTGCCCTAATCCATGGAACCTGTGAATATGATGAGATATTATTCCAGTGATTTGAAGATGTTAAATGGCACAGTTGACCTTACAGTAGAGATTATCTGGATGGGTCTGATCTAACATGTGAGCCCTTAAAAGCAGAAGGCTTTCTCTGGCTGATGACAGATGGATTCTAAGCATGAGAGAGATTCGATGCCATTTCTGGCTTGAGTTTGAAGGGGATCCCATGAGAAGGAATTATGGTAGTCTCTAGAAATTGAAAACTGCTAGCCAACAGACAGCAAAATGCAACTTCATCCCTACACCTGAAGGAAATTGGATTCTGCCAACAACCTGAAGGGATTCTTCACCACAGTCTCCTAGTTTGAACAAAGACCCTCCCAGAGACCCTAGGCAAAGAACACACTTGAGCCGTGCCAGACTTCTGACCTACAGAACTGCAAGCTAATAAATGGGTATTATTTTAAGACATAAATTGTGATAATTTGTTATGCAGCAATAGAAAACTAGTATAGTTTCATCTGAACTGTCCACCATGACTGGGCAGCTGCCTCCCTGTGATATATAAATAGTGCACAAATACTTGATGAACACTAGTCATTTCTAAGTATGGAGAACATAACAATGACAGCAAAGATTTCACAAAGTTTAAAAATACATGAAACTTCTGAGACAAAAAGTTTGGAAAAATTAACCAGCAAATAAGAATGAGATGTAATCGGTAGGTTTCTTCCAATTAAGAACTGAGGCTGTTGCAATGTCAGGGTCTAGCTATATTAGCATGCCCAAAGTTGTCTTGGGGTAGATGGTATTATCATACCCAAAGGAAGATTTGCTGGCCGTAAGAAAGTGTTCCAAGTGCCTTCCACAATATTCTGGGCAGGGAATGGCCTGGGCCAAAGTATCAACCAATTTCATCTTTAGTGGAGCTAAAAAGCTAACTTTCTTGATTTTGATCTACACTTGCAGGGCAATCTTCTGATTATTATTTGGATTTTTCTAAAAACTTGAAAATATTTTTTAGAAATACTGCTAGGACTTTCTTGTCAAAATACAGATCACAACTTCCTGGGGAAAACAGGAATTCTGTAAATAAAAATAAAACAAAATTGAAAATGAAAAAGTTAACATGCTGACAAAATTTGGTCTTTTTACAGTAAATGAAACCACTTAGCAGCTGAATTAACAATTAAAGAATTTTATTTTTCCTGTCAAAAATATTTTAGTATGCATTTACTGTTGATGAAAGTATAAACTTGTACAAATTTTCTGAGAAGCAGTTTGGAAATGTTTGAAAAAAACTATAAAATGAGTTCTTAATCAATTACTCTTTTAGAATGTATGCTAATGAGATTATTTAAGATATGCCCAAAGATTTTCATCAGAAGATTCTTTATAACTGAAAAATACTGGGAAAATGTAAATATATCCATAAATTTGAAAAAGATTGCTTGGATAAATTATGATTCTTTTGTAGGATGAAATATCATGCAGACATTAAAAATCTTATTTTAAGAGAACATTTATTATTATTATTTTTTTAAAGATTTATTTATTTACTTGATCCATTTTAAACCCCCCCTTCCCCATTTGCTGCTTTGTGTCCATTCACTGGGCAATTCTCTGTGTCTGTTTCATCTCTTCTCATTCTCCTCCTCCAGTCTTCACCAGGATTCAATCCTGAAGTCCTCCGATGTAGGAGAGAGGTGTTCTAGCCATCTGCGCCTCCTCGGCTCCTGGTTTTTGGAGCTTTCGGAGGATCTCGTCTTGTCTCTCTCCTTTTACGTCATCA
>JAQZBX010054465.1:0-18636 GCA_029593785.1 Cabassous unicinctus
GGAGCCAAACAAGGCTGCCTGGAACATGTTCAAAGTGGTTGGAAAGCACTGATCTGGGTAGACTCCTACAATGCATCATTTTAACTAATTGCAGAACAGGGAATGCTTTTCAAATGGCAAAGCTACTGAGTAAGGAGCATCCACTTGCAGAATGTAAATTGCAAATAATATGTTAATGTTTACAAAAAGCAGACAACTCTCAGATACCATGGTTTCTTAATTAAATGATGTTTTCCCTCCGTGACTACAGAATTGGCATTTTACACAAACCTAAGCTATAAGTATATTATTAGATAGTCATAGAAATCTCATTTTTGCTTTTGTAGACTAAAACCAAAAAAAAAAAGATAAGTAAAAACAGAAAGAATCTCATTTAATAATCACAATAAAATTGAGGTCACAGTAGAAACTTGATATCCAATTACAGCCAGATTTTTGAAAAGAGAAAGAAGCAAAGGCAAAGAAATTCTCGTAGTCTGTGAGGAAAGAAAGAAGGACATTGAAACAATCTGATAAAGTTGCAAACCATATGCAAACCCTGGAAGAAGTTATGTTGTCATATTTGCCCTAAGTGAGGAGTGCAAATTATAATGTCAGTCCAGAGACATAATCTGAGAATAATCAGGAGATCAGCATTAACTTGCACAGCTTGGGAATGGCTTTTGCAACAGGTTTTTAGTGTCTGCCTGTCCATTTGGGCAAATGGATGAGTGCAGGTGCCGTGATAAGGTCATGGCATTCCCTTATGATAATGGCCTGTGAGGACCAAAGTGATTCATCAATTATAATTGAACTACAATTGAGTGCAGTTGGCATGGGACAGAATTCAGAATTCATTCTAGTCACCTCATTCTAGGCTCAAGCCTAGAATCGCTAATGCAGAAGTCAAAAGGTAGGGCTGAGAGTTCTAAAAGGAATTCTGTCCCCATCTTCTACTTCCTTTGGGATTTCTAATTTGAAGTTTCCAGGATCAGATCTTTGCAGAATTGCTGCTAGAAAATGCTCTTCGCAGTGGGTAAGTTTTCCTAGAATATTAAGAGTAAGGGTCTGAGTCAAGTGGTGGTAGCTGGCAAAATTTATTCACTCATTTATTCATTCCATCACATATTCTATTCATTCCACAAACATTTCTTTGTTGTTTAAATGTGTCAGCAATTGTTATACAGAGGCTCATATGCTCAGGAAGGAAACAGTCATATACAGATCTTCTATGACCATGTACAATAATAGAAGCATACTTACAGGGCTACGAAAATTCCCAGGAGGAAGTGGATAAAAAAACCTGAAAGGACCAGGGAAGGCTTTCTAAATTTAGTGGGCAATACCCAAGCTAAGTCTAAATGGATGGATGGGAGTTAGCCAAGCAAAGGGGGCAAAACATTCCAGTTTCAAAGGACTGGATGAGCCAAATCACAGAAGGGTGGGAAGGGCAGCATGTGGTATAGGAAAAAAAACTCATACAATCTCTCAAAAGGCATGAAAGTGCTCCTTGATTTAACCTGCCCAGCATCAATTACTATTTAAAAACTGAACACCCACTATATTTTTAGTCACTGTTTTAACTATCAATTTTTTTTTGCAAACTGCCTCAGCATCCATCATTCTTTTGTTAAGAAACTTGCTTCCACACTGACCTCTGACCTGGTTAAGAATCAACTTTCCATACCTGGTGCGTAAACTCCCCCAAAGCACAAACCAGCATCTGCAGTCACCACCCATATCACCCACACACTTTACCCAATACCCACAGCTGGTCCCAAATGATAAGCTACCCATACCCATGACCCTCGGACTCCCAGTCCCTTCCCTTTATACACACGTTTGCTTTAAAGTAATCAATCCTTGACTCCCGTGGGAAATCTAACCTCCACTCCTGCACCACAGTAGAGGCACAAGTCCACCGGTCCCTCTTGCTCTGCCTGTGGGTTCCTTGCCTGCTGGTTGAGCCACCCAAGCTGATCGCACCTCCTGTTGACCCTTCATGTCACCTCTCTCTCTGGGACCTGTGAGTAATAAAAGATCTTTTCTCATCTATTATGACCTGGGTTTCCCATTGTGTCTCATCTGACCTCCACCCAGACCCAAATTTAAAATCTAACTTAACTAATTTGAAACGTGCACTAGGATAACTGCTGGAGTTATACAATTGGCTAAGGAATGAATCCCAGTGTGCTGGTTTGAGTCTTTTGTGGACCCCCAGAAAAGTATGTTCTTAAAGTTAATCCATTCCTGTGGGTGTAGACTCATTGTAAGTAGGGTTTTTTTTGGCAAGTAGGATCTTAACTTAAGATGTGATCTACTTCATTGAGTGTGGGTCTTAACCCTCTTACTGGAGTCCTTTATAAACAGAGGACTGAAAAAAACTACACACAGGAAAAAAGCCACAGAGAAGCCAGAAGAGAGTGGCGAGTCACCCTTATGCCCTGCCATGTGCTTGATCAATCCACAGCTGAGCTCCGAGAGAAGGCATCTTTAGGTGATGCCACCATGTGCCTGATCGCCCACAGCTGCAATGTGGTGAGACAGCATCTCTTGATGATGGCTTCATTTAGTCACTTTCACAGCCTTTTACCCTAATACTTCCCCATTATAAGAGCCAACCCTTTTCCAGTATATTTCTTCAAGAAAGAAAAATGATTGAAAGCAGTGGATCCGGCAGGAGAGACATGGGGAGCTGACCTTTCAGAGGAAACCAGGGAACTTGTCTTGAAGTTCTTTATACAACACTGTTTTAACTTAGATTTTATGTTTATTTCTGGTGGCTTTGATAAAGATACAAATGGAGATTATGGGAGACCTAAAGCCCACTCCACTCCCTCCCCACGCTTGGTCCAACCATGGAATTAGAGTATTCTTGAGTTCTAGAGCCACCCCTCCCACGGGGAGACAGGGAGGGCATGTGCAGCTAATGATCCTGAATTCCACAGCCCCCTCATTCTGTTTCAGAAGGTCTTTGGTGTTTCCTACCGCTATTCTTGCTTCACCTTCCACTAAACAGCTTTTGAAAATAAACCCCCTCCTTAGAAAGGTAAGAGCTAAACCTTAAATTATCTTCTTTGTCAAGGGAACCAAGGAAGTCAAGATATTTTTATCACTAGTGGAGTGACAGTGAAAAGCATACTGGGACACCAGGGAGGCTTCTTTGGGAAATAGTAGCCAAGGGAGGAAATATGTGTGCTTATGGTCAAGCAAGGAAAGCTGGCAGAGCAGGGACAGTCTTGTCATTATCCAAAAATTTTAATGAGCTCAAACATGGTCCAGGCAATCCCTGTTCCTGAGAACAAGACTGTGTGGTGGGTGATGTATGGCAAAGAAAGAAGTCAGGCAGACAGACAGATTGTGATTTTGGATACTCTTTTATTTACAAGACTGCAGTTCATGCGAGGGCTGATGAATGACAGGATCCAATCCCAGGGAGAGGACTTGTAGTCTTCCAAGGTACAGAACATGGCATTATTAGAGGTCAAGTGCATGGCAGGGAAACAGACATGAGCCCAGTTCCAAGAAGTAGACTGACAAAGGGCAAGGAGAAAAGAGGACATGTAATGATACTTATTAGGTGCTTCAAGCATGTCCAGAGCTTGCCCTTGCATGACAGATTTCATGCCAGATTCCATGATCTTGTGGATTGGGAGCCCTGGTGGGATTCCTGTCCTGGTTGCAACTGGTTTTAGAGATAGATGAGCCTGGACCTTCCCTGCTGGGTGTGGGTGTATCCTGGAAGACTTAGAAAAAGGCAAAGAAAAGAAACAATGACTTCAGAGAACCATGAAGGTGCAGCTGTGAAGGAGCAGTGGCAAGCAGGCTAAGGATTAGCAGGCTATTGGCTGGTCCCTGTGTCGAAATCTACCACTGCTCGGACTGCCACTCTCCTTAGATACTGTCTGTGATTCCAGGCAGAAATACAGAGGTAAACAAGAACAGGAATACTCAAGAAGGAAAAGTGCTAGGATTGAACATCCATGCCCTGCACAGATTCTTTAATTGCTTCCCAATGATTCAGAAGAGAACTTTTGGCCTATAGATCAGGGTATTTGCCATAGTTACTTCTTTTGTTTCTTTCTGCTCAAACTTTGGGTACCATTGCTTATCCCAATGACAAATTGAGGCAAATAACAGATGAAATTTTCTGAAATGGTGTGTATCTCTTATAAGCTGTGGAACAAAGGAGGAAAGATGAGATATGATGAAATGGGCCCAATTCTCAGAGATCCTAAGTGGGCAACTTTTTTCAGGCATAGAGGGCACAGGCAGAGTCATCACATGAATCCCAAGAATTAGCATTAGAGGGTCATCAAGGGGGCAGAAGGCTGCAGAACTGCTGGTAGGGATGAAAAAGACTGAAGTGTTTTGTGTCAGCTGTCTATTTCTATGTAACAAGTCACATCAAAAGTTTGTGGTTTAAAACAACAAGAACCATTTGTTGTCTCATGGTTTCTATATGCTGGGAATTTAGAAGCAGCTTATCTAAGTAGTTCTGGCTCAGGGTTTCTCATGAGGTTGCATTGGGAGGTTGGCTGGGGCTTCAGTCATCTGAAGCCTTGACTAGATTTGGAGGATTTACTTCCTCCAAGGTGGTTCATTGTCATGGCTGGAAAGTTGGTGTTGGTTGTTGATGGGAGGCTTTAGTTCCTCCCCTCATGAGCCTCCCCACAATCTGGCATCTGGCTTCTCTCAGAGAGAGTAATCCAGAGGACCAAGGTGAAAGCAACCACATCTTTTCTGATCTAGCCTCATCAGTTACATGCCATCATTTCTCTAATTGGTCACACAGGACAGCCTTGCTTCAGGGTAGGAGGGGATGACACAAGGATATGACTATTGGAGATGAGGATCATTGGGGCCACTTGGAAGCTGGCTACCAGAGGTTTCTAAGTATCCAAGAGCCTGTTACCTCCCCACTCTACCTCCATGACTTTGCATGTTCCCTTTGCCTGGAATGTCCTTCCTATTCTCTTCTTTCAAGGACCAGCCCAAAGATTCCCTTCTCTGAAAAAGTATTGCCACACACATGCAGGCAGCACTTCACATATATACCTATTTTAGAGCTTGTGTATCTGTGCGTTTCTTAATCTGATAGTTTAATGGCAGGCCAAGCACACTTTGGGACTGACACAGAGTTGGCCCTCGGTAATGCTGGATGAATGGATGAATGCATGCATGCTTATCACCACAGCAAAAGGCATCTTTAGTCTATAATTCTCAACTGCCTTCTGAGACTTCAGGACAGCCCTTGATGGTCATTATAAAACAAATACTCTCCTGTAAATAGTTGAGAGGAGTAAGGAGTCCATTGTGTACTTGGCTCCATGCAAACCTTGCTGTGGGTAGTCCTCCTTACAAGTACCTTAATTGCAAAATCCCAAGAAAGGCATATGGTCATAAATATGCCCAAATATTGATATTATTTTATTCTTAGTTATGTTCTCATGTCACCAAATTGTATTAAGTTGAATAAATATGTCAGAGAAATTGCAAAGCAAGAGAACATTGATCTAAAAAAGAGGAGAACAGGGAGTAAAACTCTGAGACAAAAGACATAAAATGAAGTTGGTATTTGTTGTGGGTGGATAGCAATAATTAGCAAATTTGAAACCTAAACTATTTTTAAGTTGGTTATCATTCCCCTGAGTGCATGCTTTATTTAATTATTCATGAGAGGATCATGATATATCTGCAATTTAATAGGGGCTGTTTTTTTAGAACTTTGTCACTCAAAATGTGTAATAATTGAAACAGAGGCTTGACTGTGGTTTCCCTTCTAGCTCTCTCAGGGAAAAACCCTTGCTCAACAAATGGATAACTTAAATAAAGTTTCAAGGGAATGAGAAATTCTTGGGGCAAATGGGATTTTTGAAGCGAATTGACTTTGACTGGGCCCAGGACCTGAGGACAGAACAGTACTCAGTGACGCTGACTAGAGCCTCCTGATTCTCCACAGAGACACCTCCTTGGTAGTAAATCTATTGAGTCCTGTTTCTAGAGTCCTGCTCTTCTGGATTTTTGTTCTCCTGACCTGGTATGGCCTGTGAGGCATGGTGCAGGTGATCACCCTTGTGCAGGGGCAGCCCTCTGAATTTCTGGGGCAAGTTTCTTATCCTCCATGTGCATCAGGTTCCCTATCTGTAAAATGCAAATAATAGTATCTATCCAGAAGCTTGAGTATAGTATGCATGATCAGTTTGCTAAAAATATTGAAAGAAAATGCAATCCCTCTAACGTTCTATACCTTCTTTCTCTTCCCAGCTCTGCTGTCCCCTCTCTCCTAACACTCCTCCCCTCATACCCAGCTCCTTACACCTGGATAACTTTTATTTAGTAACTATTTTCTCTAGGAAAGCTTTCCTGATTCCCACCCCCTTCCATGACCATATTCGCTGGCTCTCCAGTGAGATTCTTAGCACTGGGTGCTGTAAATGAACATTCACACCATGGTACTGTGATTGCCTGTTTACTTATCTACATTGCTCCATTAGAGCATAGGCACCAAAGGACACACATTGTGCCCACCTTGCTCACCACTGTATTACCACCCTGAGAAAACAGCATGATCTCTTGCAGGCCCTTGATGAATGTGAAAAGAGGGAAACAGAAAGGCAGAAGGAGGAAAGAAAGGAATGAAGGAGAGAAGAAAAGAGGGAAGGAGGGAAGGAAGGAAGGGGGAGGGTGGAAAGAAGGAAGGAAGGAGAAAGGAAGGAAGGAAGGAAGGAGAAAGGAGGGAAGGGGTGAAGAGGGGAAAGCAGGAAGGCAGGAAGGCAATCAGGCTGGCAGATGGGGAATTGGTACCCAAGCCCTAACTTCTAGACGCAGTCTTTGGGAACTTTGCCCACCCCACCTGGCACACCTGCCTACATCTGATATCACAGGGACCAAGATACCAAGCCAGAGGCGACATCAATAGAAATCCGGTGCGATGATGCCAGGAGAAAATTTGTTGGGCCCTCCGTATGCAGAGCCCTGACAGACTGACCAAGGCAAACACTGTGTGGAAGGGAAGAAGCAGAGCATCATCCACTAGAATGGGATCCCCTCCCTTTCTTTTTCTATAACTCATCCCTGACAAGGAGGTTAGTGCATGCTGTGGAGGTGCCCCATGGGAGGGCATGGACGTGTCCAGCTCACAGAGCTCTCACAGGCCAGAACAACTCCTAGAGCCTGTGGAGACTCAGGTGTGTAGACTTTCCTCCAGCAGCCTCAAAACAGACAGTAAAGAACAACTAGTCTGGGAAAAGATAGTCATCCTTATCAGTAATTAAGAATGCACATCTCTTTATTTTATAGAAACCAGGTCAGTTTTTATTTTAGCACCTTCCTCATCCTGGTCCTACTGGGAAATTTAACCTTGTCATCTTTGAGGACCCTTCTCCAAGGTTAAGCCAGGGCTCCTGGAGTCAGACACACTGGTGGGTGATGGGGAGGGATGTCTGCCATCAGTCCTGGGAACATATGGGGCACACCTGGGATGTCAAGTGTCCCATCTGCCTGGACCCTTTGGTAACCTCACCTGTGGGCCTACCTGTCAGTCCACTCCACACAGCGTTCCTTTCTGGGTTCTTGGCTTCTCTCCAGGGTGCTGATTGGAAGCCAGGCTTGTCCCCACCGCTCCAGATTACTCTGCCTCTGCCACTGATAACCCTTCATACCTTTACTTCTTCCACAAACCCTCAGGCTCTTCGGAAGTGCTTTATGAAGAAAACTCTAGACAGTCTTGCCAGCGCCTTCTGCTTCTTCCCTGACACACACTTTATCTGTACCTGAGAAATCATAGAGCAAACAGCCCACATGTATGGGGCAAAGAGAACAAGGAAAATCAGAGACAGAGAAACCGAAACAAATAAAACAAAATGAAGTCTCAAAACATCCCAACACACCAAGTCCCGGAGGCACAAGGTTTACGGTAGATTTTCATGCTCTACAGAGGTGGAGTGTGGGGAGAATCGTGATCTCTCAAGACCTCGTAGTCTTCCTCAGCTCAGTCCCAATGTGTGAGTCCCAATGCCCAGATCCTCTGGAGGTGGAAGCCACATGGGGCTTCTCTCTCTCAGCTCACATTGGTATTCTCAGGCTCACCCCAACAAGGCGGCCAGGGGGAGTAGAAAAGGCTAAATTAACTCAGTGCCTCACATGGTAGGCAGCTGCCATTTAAGGGCATCTTGCTGGGAAAATCCACCTCTTTGTACAGCTGAGTCTCTGTCTTTATTAGCAGGTGACCTTTTACCAGCCTTGCTGGGAAGATGCACACAGTTTTCCCAATTTTCAGAAATATAGTTATTTGGTAACTGCCCTTTCTTTACCCAGAGCAGATAGAGGGATGTGTTTTCTTTCATCAATGTGCTCTACTGCTCTTGGTGTGAAATGATGACAGATGCTGCTATTGCCATCTGAGTGGTGAACATGCCTGCAAAGCCTGGGAGTGCTTGCTGGAAAGGACAAGCCAACAGGTACACACACTCACACCAGCACTTGCCACCTCACTGGCCAGACTAGACCTTACAAGACCTTGCTCAAATATTCAAAAATAATTTTTTTTCTGGCTTTCCTATCTGTAGAAGAGTTCCTACTTTTTAAGCACTGTTTCCTCTTTTGCCTTATGTTGTTGGCTTTCTGAAGAAGGCAGCCCAAATAAGAAGTGATCTGATGCATTTTCATCATCTTTGATTATATCCATCTGTTTAATTGTCTGGTTTCTCTACAGACTGATGCATCTAGTCCAGAGCTTGCCCGTAGTAAAACCTGAAACCAGAAGGTGCTTGTATCAACATCATTATTTGCATTTAGCACTTCTAGTCTTGTAGATGTCTAGTATTTTTCTAGAATTACTTCTAGTCTCATGTGGTAAACCTGCGTTTGTTGCCTGCCTACTCTGTGCAGGGTCCTTTACCTCTAAGTTGTATACTGAATTCCTCACAACACAGTTGCAAATTTAAATTGCTTTTTTTTTTTCCAATAGAGGTTTAGTGACGGATCCAGGTCACCCAGGTGGTGAGAAGCAGAGCTAGGATTTAAATACAGATCTTCCAGAGGCAGCGTCACACTGCCATCTCTTCAATAACTGAATTGTTGGCCTCATGAACTTGAGGACAAGAAGGGCCTAGAGAACTTCCAACATTTTCACCATTTAGATAATGCAGGTGAGAGCCAAAAAATTGAAGGGATCTACTCGTTGGGGTCCCACAGTTATTGGGCAAGCCTGGCTCTTACTCCTGTGCCTACAACAAGATGTTGTTGATCCTCTTCAGAAGGCAAAGAGCTCTGCCAGATACCTGGGGACGTATATCATGTATAAGTTAGAGCCCCTGCTCTCAGGCAATCAAACCCTGCAGAAAAACAAAACAAAACAGAAGAACAAGCAATAATGTTCTACCCCCAACCACAATGCTTCAGGAGTAGAGGGAAGGAGCGAGAAGTTGTGGAAAGGCTTCTTGTAAGATGATCATTTTCAGCCAACTCTGATGAGCAGGAGGAAGCAAATGACCAAGGACTTTTCCTCCGTTATGATTCAGGAATCATTTCTACCTCCTGCCAGGGTAGAAGCACTTAAGGCCTCTCCTTTGCCATCAAGTCACTGTTGGGAGAGCTGAAAGCCTGCTGTGAAAGTGGGCTAAACATCAAGCTCTATCTGTTCATGAAGAGAGCAGGAAGTTAGGAGGAATGCATGCCAGAGAGGGACTTTTGAAGTTCTCTATGGAAAGGAGGTGGCTCCATTTGATCATGTCTAATTCCAGAAGTAGCTCAAGAAGAGGGTAATGCAGAAAGGAATTTTCCTTTGGATTAAGTTGAGTTGTTATAAATAGCAATGTATCTGATATCTTGATTTAAGCCAAAAATTAACTGTGCTAAACATATGACTGTTCAGATAATTACTGTGTGTGGGTGACCATCTTCCAGATAGGAGATGCCTGGTTAGCATCCTGCTTGAACCCTTCAGAGCCTTCCCATGGCACTCAGAATGTCCAAACCCATTGGAAATACTCATGAGTTTGTGGATGAACTTCACTCCTACCATCTCCTCCCTGGGATCTCTCCTACCTTTCTGCTTTCCAAATTTTGACAGATGTTCTTCACAAAAATGCCAAACTACCAGCCAGGAAGGGGGCATCAGGTTAGCTTAAGAAATGTTGCTGTGCACATTTCAATGAATAATTTGCACTGTATGCTTAATGAGCTTTTCCTTTTTTTTCAGAAAAACTTATATACTTATATAACTTTAGAGCAACTCAGTAATTGCTGAAGAAAATGCAAATCTAAAAATTCTTTAAATATTCATTTTCATAAACAAATGAAAGCTCCTGGATTGTTCTGTCCAAGACTGGATGTGAGTAACTGGATGCTGTCCAGCAATTCTGTCCCCTGCTGGGCACCAAGCAAGCATACCTGAGCCAGAGACTGGCTCGATGCTCACCAACCCCTTTTTCTTCATCTGGGCACCTAGAAGACTACACTTCCAAGGCTCCCTTGCAATTGAGTTGTGTCTGTGTGACTGGGTCACACCAGTAGAATATAGAGGAAGCAAGGTACACAACATGAAAACTGAGCCCTCAACCTGCCTCGCATGATCCTTGTGTCTTCCCTTTCTTTTTTTACTAAAACTCTGGAAGATTAAAGGAGTCAATCCCTCATTAAAAAGACTAGAAAAATGCTGCCTTACCTTCAAAAGAGAATGACATGCACAAAAAAGAAACCTTTATTATGTTATGAAATTTGGTGGTTTCTGTTACTGCAGCATAGCTTAGCACACCCTAACTAATACACTGTCACTTCTTGCCCATCAGGCATGACACAGCAATGCAGGATTCTGCCTTCTGTAGTGGCTGCTGTGTGCATGGCCAGAGCCCCTCCTTCAGGATGGAGGCACTCCTTCCTGCAGCTTCCAGGGGTGTTGCTGCTGAGGGCTCACAGATGAGTCCTTGCCCAGGAAATGCCTTCAGCCAAATGGAGTTGCCTTGTCCAAGATTAGGCCCCTTCCCCAACAGCAGCCCAATCCTATGACTGGTCACTGAAAGCCTACACTGGCCTGGGTCCCAAGCCTCAGAAGGACCATCCTGGCTCCCAAGCTCCCCCTGGGGTCTGCTGAGCAGGCCTCTGCTGTAATGCCTTGCTGTTGAACTTCTCTTCTGCTCAATTCTGCTACTATCTTCCCTCACCAGGGAAGACTCTCCAATAAGCTCCCTGCACGCACATCTCCATCCCAGAATCTGTTTTGTAGAGAACCTGAACAATGCCATACTAGACTCTCTCTTGTTTGATAACTGCTGTTCTTCCCACTTTGAGCATCTTTGCCCTCAAGCCTGCTGAGCCAATCCACCTTGGTCATTTACATCTTTGTCTTAAGATGATGTCCTCCATCTTTGCAGACAGCACGTGTGCCCTCCTCCGTTGCAGCATGGTATGGATTTACTTCCACACCAGGTATTGTAGTTCTGGGCATGGTGCCTGCCCCTGAAAACTCACAGCGAGCAGGCCTGCATCTTCTTTGCAACCCCAGAGGTTAGCACACTGCCTTACAGGCCAGCGCTCAACAGAACTGCACTCTTCAGTGATCATCAGGGGTGCAGAGCTTGGGGGAAGCCCACTCTGGCAGGATAACTTTTGTAGATATTGTTTTGTGTTTATTCCTCCTGTCTTGAAAGATTTGGAAAGGATGAGAGGTATTTGTGTCTTGTTTATCAGGCAGCTTCTCTTCTCGGTTTTAAAGAAAATCTAAACTCCCCCAGGCTATTAAATGGAGAAGGAAGGACTGAGGTGTGTGCCTTTAGGAGATTCCCCAGTACACAGAAGGGAACGGAGGCCTATGGTTTCTCCAAAAATTGAGGCCTGTGGTTCCTTTCCTGGCGGCCTGGTGGGGAGGTGGCTGGCTGGGGTGTCCCCGAGGAGGGCTAGAACCCAGCACCTGGCCTCTGGGGTGAGGGGAATGTATAGCAATATTGGCTGATTTTTATTTTCTGCTAGCCCAGCATCTTCTAAGTTCAACATCAGATTTTATTTATCTTGATGACAGTAATACATTTCTTGTATAATAGAGTTTGTAATCGTTAAAGTCACCCTTAATACATTAATATTCAAACCGAACTGGGGCGAACTATTTCTTTAACTGCCTGACTTATCCTACGTAGAGGATAAGTAACATTTACTAATCAGAGATAAGGAACGTTTTTTCAAAGACTGAAAAACCTTCTTCCACTCCTTTGTTCTTCTTCTAGCCAAACATTCGTATGATATAAAATGCCCTTCCCCATATCCTGCATATTTTACTGATCTCAGGAGCATGCATCTGAATGCATTACTTGGAGGTTTATTTGCAGCCCGCCTGCTAATTAAAGATAGGACACTCTACGTCCTGAAACTTGATAAATGTATGAGCTTCAGGGGTTTTGATGTGTGACTCCAGTTTTAGATGAAAGAGACAAATGTCTGCAGTATCTTAACAAGAGCCACCTGTTTTGGGAAGCACCCATGATATCTGGTACTTCTGCCACCTAATTGGTGATATTGTAGATTAACATGTCACCAACATAGGAGAAAAAAATGAGAGTCCTCACTGTTGATGGGATATGAGTTCTTAGGGTGAAGAAGATTGAATTATCTGGAGACTGGAGAAAATGCTGTACTGTAGAAAGCCAACCCTCTTTAAATGTGGGGCAGTTCACCCTTCTTGCTCAATTGAGGAGTTCATAAATTCACCCCCATGATGCCAAGACAATCATAGGCATCATGGCATGAATAAAATGAAATGTCCCAAGATTCTGCAAGCCAGAGGAGCATTGGCCTTCACCGTACAGGTGCTGGATTTTCTGTTTTCCTCTCTAGAGTCATTCTCCATCCTTCTCTGCCCTTCTCTGTGCTTCAGGAGGTTGAATTCTAAGGACTGCATCATCTGGCCTCCTTTGCCCTCTGATTTCCAATTGCATTTACACAAGAGAAGACATTTGCACAGGAAGAGATAGCAGCAGGGAATCGGGAGGAAAAAGGGAGTGGGGAATTTATTTTTTCTGGGGTCACAGATTGGCAGTGGGTGTGTTTCTCTAGTAAAGGCCACAGCTCTGTCTGATGACCTCTTTCCTCCTACTACAGCCACAGCTTTCTATTTTCCATAGAAAATCCTGGCTGAATATATTACATTGTACCATATTATATTATGTAATATTATGTAATAATATGTTATATTATATTACATTATAGCATCAATTATGTTTTATTTTATTCATTGTTTTGTTATATTATCATTATGTTTATATTATTTATATTAACCAGCCTCACTGTTATAAAAGACCTTGTCTGCCTTTATTTACCAAAGGTTTGTATGTGCGCCCCACACTCGTTTTTAGAGTACTAAAGTACAGGTGAATGTTTCTTTGAAAATTGAGGTTCTTTTGGGTGTTGCTCACCATGTTTGCTTCTGCCTTCATGGCTTTTCATGTGTGGTTTCCTCACCTCCATTGTCTTTTTTAACATTTCCATCACTTCACATCCTACTATTTCTTGCTTCATTGACACCTCTTCAATTCATTCATCAGTCCAGCAAATTTTGTATGCCTGCTAGGTACTAGGCCCCTCCATAAATGACACATACAAAATCCTTTCCTGTTAGCACATTCTACTCTGCACTGTGAGAATTGTATTTCTACCTGCCTTTGCTACTAGATTATGAGCTTCCAGAAGACAGATAATACATTTTGATCTCTGCCATATCCTCCTTAGGCACGACGTACATATCAAGGAGATAGAATGTGCTTAGTTAATGCCTGAGGAATCAAAATGTATCGCCAAGGAAGCCCTTATCTGAATGGAAGTTTTTACTCCCAGCCAGCAAATGCCCTGAGCATCTGATCTGACGTGGAAGAATGCTTTTGACAGGCAGGATTGAAGGCTGACGTCCTTGTCAGAGATTTCAGAGTTGAGAACCCTTGGGTTTGGCCAATTTGAACCCTTAGGCTGGAGGCAGGGATCTGATACACCCCCAGAAAGAGGGCATTTCAGAGGAAGCTAGTAAAGAGATGTTGCCCAATCAGAGCTCCTATCCAGAGCCTTAAATAACTAGGCAGGACAGTGTTAGTCACTCAGGAATTTATATAACTCCAGATAAAGTCTAGCCCAAACACCCCTCTCACACTGTGCTGACTCATGTGCCCAAAATATGTCTGACCAGCGAGGCAGAAATAATGAATTTTCCTGGCTTTTAACTATCAGTCTCCCTCAGCTCTGTCTTCCTTGGTCCTAGGGGCAGATTCTAATTTGGCGCAGAGGAAAACAAAGTATGCCTGCCAATTCCCATTCTGGAGCGACTGAAGAAAGACAATTTATGTGACTATTTTAAAAGTACATGCATTTATTTTAAGATGTCATCCACAACCTCCATCCGTTCCCCCCCACACACACCCCACTTCATACCCCTCTATCACCATAGAATTGTTTTAGCCTAATTGCATCTTGTAGTTATGCCATTTCCCTATATTAAAATCTATGAAATCAAACATCACTGCAAGAGTGCGATTAAGAATAGCATCCGTTTTACAGAGACTTTCAGGAGACAATTCTGCTTTGCCATCAGCAATAGCTGTTCAATGGCAAAGCAATTGACTGGATTTAACTTATGTTAGAAATATTGTAAAAGGTGCAAGGGATCCAGTTTCCCTTTCGATACTAGATTTGAGAAAAGCTACAGGCCGTTTTTGTACTCTATGTGCAAGGGCTTAGGTCTCTGAGATACAGGATTATTTAACCCTCCCAACTGGTTCCACTTCTTTCCATGCTGCCCTCGCCCTTTCTTTGTCTTCTTCTTCTATCTTGTCTTGACATAGTCTCCGTATCTTGGCAGGCTGCCTAAATACTTTATGAAAAGGAAAGGGCATATGGAAAATTTAATACTCACTCTGCTTGAACTCTTATCTGCCTACCTCAAGGCAGATAAGTGAAAGCATTTTCAAAGTTAAAAGCATTGATCCTCCAAGATACAGGAGCACAGGCTGTGCATCCTCGTATGCAGAGGCCGGATGGAGAAGGGAGAGTCAATCTGCAAATGGTCTTCACTCTGCCTCCGTGCCCAGCTCCACCCGCCAAAATCATCTCACCTCTGTTTTCTCCAAGCATGCTCTCAGCCTAATCTTTGTGGGAATTAAGAGCAAGAACACAAGGACAGAGATTAATCCATATATAAAGGGCTATCTATGCAGGCTCTTAGATATTCATGCTGATTCATTCTTGTGCATAAATTCATAAATGAAAAATGGAAGCCATGGACTCTGTCTTGATACCTTACTATCCAGAGCTTAGCTGAGCTATCACCCCTTTCTTATATCTTAAGAGAATAATTCAGGAAGTCTAGGATGGTAAAATACTGGAGCTGTAAATGAGCTTTGGAGTTATCTCTTTCAAGTGCATACATGGTGCATTTTTTTTTTTTTTTTTGCTTAGTTACAAACTTAACTTATGCTTGATATAAGAACATCAAATTACCTTGAAGCGTAAGAAGTAAAATGCAAGTTCTCTGCCCCCCACTCAGTATTTCCCAGAGTAAGCACCACGAATAGGAGCATTTGCTCATTCATTCATCCACTCAATCAACAAGTATTTATTGAGCATGAATTACGTGTAGGCTCTGTGGATTATGAAAGGAAGATAGAAACATTAATGCATAGATATAATGTCAGTGATAAAATTTTCCTACAAAGGGAAATAAAGCACAGTGATGGCATACAGAGGGACGAGGGAGGTTATTTCAGCTAGAGTGTGACTACACAGCAAAGGGAAGGTCAAGTGCAAAGCCCCTTGAGCAGGAGTGTGCTAGGGACAGCAAAAAGGCCAGTGTGGCTAAGATGCTGTGGGGGAGATGGAGAGTGTATAAGGTGAGACCAGAAATGTCAAGAGTAAGCAGACTTTACAGATCCTTAAGCCAGTGTAAGCACTTTCCTAAGTGCAAGGAGAAGCAATTGGATGCTTTTAAATAAGAGTGGCAACTTTGATATCCAAAAGGCTTAAATATTTAAACTTTAATTAAAAATGTAATTAACCAAATTATCTAAAAACATTTCAATAAAATCCAAAGACTAATTTGTCAGCTTCTAACTGATGCAATCACCTTGAAGACAAGCAACATTTGCAAAGTATCAGACTGACTTCAAAATTTATTTTTATACATTTTGCTTACCCAAATACAAAAGTACTGAGACTATAGTTTTGATTCACATCTTCATATCTTTCTCACTTATTTTATACCTTCACAAGGTTGTGCTAATCTTGTCAGATTCAAAAGAAAATACCATGTACTCGAATCTGCTAAGATTACAGATTCTGCAGTAATAATTTAAGTGATCCTCTATCATGATGTAAGATCTAGACATACATTTCCTAGAATTCACTTGCAAAGGAAACTTTTCAAGCTCACACCTTTGAACAAAACCAAGCCAAAAGCCTGCATTACAAAACTGCTTTACAAAACCCATTATCTTCTCAAAATTATACATAATTTTGATATAATCTGTCAGTATTTGGGGGAACTTGGATACAACTTATTATATCTTATTGTGATTAGAGGCCTTATCCGGTTTTGTAATTCAAGAATTGAGAATCTAGTTTGTGTTCTCAGGACTCCCGTTGGGTTCTTGGGTCATTCATCACCTTATACACTCTCTGGAATTCTTTTCTTTCTAGTTATTATGTCTGAGAACCAGGTTCACCTAGTCCACACTGTTCTTAGTAAAATCCCTTTTCCCCAGAAACAATTGGCTCACAATTCCCAAATCCACCCTTTCTTGCTAACATAAAGAAAAAAACAACACATACTTCTTAGCAGCAATACTCACCCACATGTATCAACAATCCTATATGCATTAAAATTCATAAAATAAGCATATATTTTTATATTCAGCCTTTTTATATTAAAACTATCTTCTAATACATTCAATTTAATGGCACCTGCTTTTAGGCTATTTGATGATAAAATTGCCACAACTTGACGAATCTGTACCTTTAAATGCAATATTTAGGGATTTTCTGAAGGCATCCTTGTATTCTGGAAATAATAAGATGCTCTACTCCCACCTGGACATTTTTAAAGCCTCAAGACATGAAGTCAGGCACTCTGCAAGGCACTCTGTTTCCTTTTCAATGGCAAATAATGTGAATGACCCAATCTGGACCCAGAATGTGCCACATGAGTACTGGGGAATAAGATGGCACCTGCTTTTCAGCCACTTTGGCAGCAGAGCTGAAAAGGACATTTCTTTCTAGGCATAGGCATTTTCATTGAAAGGGCTGCACAGTTTCTCATTATAGTCTAGTGAATGACATATTCTAGTGAATAACCATACACAGGACCCCTGAAAACTGGTATTCCTAATTTAAGTCTAAATTTACTAAATTTTGATTTTTCCAGTAAAACACGTCCAATTTACTTCTTATCAACTTATATACTTTGAGTTTTAACCCTCATCCAGACTAATATTGTAACATCTCTTATTATGAAGTTTCGTTGCTCACTTAGATTTTGCATTATACTATTTGAAATTTAATGCACCAATTTTGAGATTTTTCATTTTCATATACAAATTCATGCATTAGTGTGATTTCTATGCTTGTTTCCTATTGTTTTATTAAAATAGAATCCTACTCTACATATTATTCAGCAAATTGTTTTTTGTATAAGAATATAAAATAGGTTTTGTATAATATCAGAACATAGAGATTTAAATCTTTCTCTTAGTTTTTAAATAATGCTATTTTTAATAATTTAGGATCATTTTTAAAAATTTAAAATGTAGAAAAAATACCAATTACACCCAAAATTTAACTACTTACAAATGACTGGCAGTAACCATCACTCTCCTTACAAACATGCAAATGGAGGAATAGTTTAAATGTTTGTTTGTTTTTTAAATGGATCAAGGGAAAAAATAGTTGAAGTAGCTCAAACAAGGGTCAAAGGTTTTTTTTATTCATCAGGTATAGTACCTGAAGACCAACTGACTCCCCAAACCAGCAGAATTGGAATTTTTATGGGGAGGAAAAAAGACAGGTATGTGTTCCTGAGGTCTGGCTGGGCTTCCAATTTCTTTTCCTCTCTAATTGCTGCAAAACTTGTGGTTGGAGCAGGTGGAGATTGTCCCAGGTTTTATGCCTTTTGCTTAGGACTGTCAGTACCATCCCATTCAAGTAACTGCCAGAATAATTCTCTCGAGCTCTGTTTTTGCAAGCTTTGTGATATATCAAGGTTCAGGGAAAGAAGAAGAAAAGGAACAAACAGAAGAGAAAAAAAAGGGAAGAGAAAAAAAAGCAAGTGTCAAAGCAAGGAAAACAGGGGTGTTGTAATCTCTTTATACGGGTCATTCTATAGTAACTCAATTATTAAATTTAATTTTACTCGAATTTTATAGAAGAAAAGCGGACTGGTAAAACTGAAGCAATGAATTTTATATCAATGTTTCTTCACAGCAGAGATATTATTTCCTAAAAGATTCTGCCTAGGGCTAAGGAAAGTGATAATAAAAAAAAATAGTAAAAAGTCATTGTTAGGTTCGGAGGGAAGCCGAGAAAGGGAGGTGTTTTAGAAATCAGACTGGGAGCCAGGCTCCACATAAACAGAGCCTTTAATGCGTTTAGCAAGAGGGCTGTGTCTGAAATAGACAGTAGCAGCAAGGGAAG
>JAQZBX010054466.1:0-18649 GCA_029593785.1 Cabassous unicinctus
TCTGTCGTGGGCAATGGCATGGGAAGAGGTGGTGCATGTGCTTGGTGTTTGCCGACCATTATAAATGGCTGTCTTAGTTTGGGTCCCCCAAAAGAAGACCCTGAGACAAAGGTTTTGATGCAGGTAGTTTATTTGGTACGTGATTCCTGGAAGCACAATGAATGAAGTGGGGAGAAAAGCCAATGAAGCATGTGTCACTCAAACAGGATCCTTTGAAGGACTCTCTGGGAGCCTGTGTGTGGTGAACCTCAGAATCCTCCCATAGGAGTATGGGGAGGCTGGGCACTTATCCACCGACTCTCATCTCCTGTTGGCTGAGGCATGTCTCCAGGGGTCCAGGAGAAAATCCTCAGACAGAGAGCTGGGGCAATAGAGACGCTGAGTGCAAAGCTGCCGGCATTCTGGGAAGGGTCTCTGGGAGGTGAACTCAGATGAATATGGGGCAGGACATCCACAGGGTCCAGTACTATGGACTTGTCATATTACCTTTTCATATTTTCTTCTTACTTTCTGTTAGCTGCTTGAAGACGGAACCCAAGGAAAAGTGCCTTACCCCTAAGAGGTATTCAGTCAGCATAAAGCAAATGGCTATCTGTTCACCTATGAAGAGAGAAAGGGGGAAAGGTTAGATTAATTGAGGGTTCTTGGTTAAAGACAAAGATTGGGCTGATTGTGCTGGCTGCTATGAAATCCTGCTGTTTTGGTGATAAAGCATCTTCTAATCTACATCATTTTCACCACACAGGGACCACCTAGGTCAGAGAACAAGAGAGACAGCAGGTTTTCGGGAAAACAACTCGGGGTTCTGAGAAAGAAGTGGGCCATTACTTAACAAAGGCGACTCAAATGCCAGGGCTGCACCTCCTGCCAACAGAGCAGCGTGCATTGCGCTGGGAGGCTGCTGAAAGGGCTTTGTTACGCTTGGTATTGGGCCATCCGATCACAGAATACTTATGCTTCAGATTTTTAAACTATTGTTTGTAGACAAAAGTGCTTCCACCCTTAATTGCAATGGGTAATGATTGCTAACAAAACAAAACAAAACAAAATGAGTTAAAAGTTGTACACTCCTACAGAAATCTGTAGCAGAACTCAGTCTAGTTCTGTCCCTAAGGGTCTATGCTGAGATTTCAGAAACGGCACTACCAAATGACATCTTACGTTGGAAGAGAGCTTTCTCATCTAAGCCTTGCTGAAATTTCCATCACAGCCTTGAGAGAGAATTTGGCCAAGAAGTTTTATAACCTTCTCAGAATCAGGAAATTGAGATCCCCTTGTATTTAGCCCAATACCTGGCTCATAGTAGAAACTCAATAAATGTTTGGTAAATGTAACCTTGGAGTATCCCAGATCTAGAATGGAGGTATTCTGAGTCCTCTTCCAGTGTTCTTTATATTCTTTGGCCCTGCCTCTTTTGCATAGTTTAGGGGCTAAGAAGGGCTTCTCAAAGCCACCTACAGTTATCACCTGGATTCAAATTCCTAGCTGAGTGATTTTGGGCCAGTTGCTTAAAATTAGTTTGGGTCCCCCATAAACAGACTCTGATTCAAGTCCAAGTAGCCTCTTTGGGAGGGAAACACCAGTATGGGGGTAGGAAGTGAGACAGGGGAGGGAAGGCAGCAGAGAAAGATTGTGTTATCAACATGGCACCACTGTGGGAAACTGGAGCTTAATCCCTTTGGGGAACTCTGGGGGCCAGGGCAGAACACATGCCTCAGAAATACCTCCTCACCTCCACCACCAAGGGACAAGAGAGCCAGGGTATTTATGTACCAACTGTCAAGTATTAGTTGATGGCTGCTCCTGGGAGACGTTGATCCCCCCAATATGTCTGGCCTGTTGCATGTAAGAACACACAGCCTCCAGAGGCCAGAAAAGCTCTCAGGCTAAGTTCTAGTGCTTGGAAGTCAAGTTGGTATGCAAGAAGATATTGAAAGCCAAGGATATATGGGGCGGGCACAGACAGCAAGCATCTGCCATCTGCAAAAGGAAGACTAGAATCCAATTCATTAAATAAGTTAATATTTGTAAATACCCTAGAATACCCCATGGTATATAAATACTCTAAGTGTTTGTGGCAGCTTGTATTTTTCAGATATGGCCACAGCAATTTTCTGGTCCCACATGCTCTACTGGAAGCTTGCCACTCCCTATTAAGGATTGGTATCTGTTTCCTTTCCCCCTGAACATGGGTGGACTTTCTAACTGCCTTAATCAATGAAATGCTGCAGAAGTGAAGCTGCTGAGTTCTGAGGCCTGGTCATAAAAGGTGATCCAGATACACCTACATACACACACACACACACACACACAACACACAACACACACACACCCCTTGGGAGCCCTGAGTGACATCTAAGAAGTCTGGCTACCCAAAGCCACCGTGCAGTAGAGATAGCGTGGAGGGAAAACATAGGAAACGAGAGAGATAATCAGGCCGAGTTGCACCAGATCAGGCCCCAGATGGGTGAGTGGAGCCTTCAAGGTGACACCAGCCTCAGCCACCTGCAACTGCAACCCTAGGGGAGAGCCTGAGCCCATTGGGATTGCACAAGACCCAAATTCCTGATCCACGGAAACCATGAGGGATAATAAAAAATGATTGTTGTTATTTTAAGACATCAAGTTTTGAAGTAATTTCTTATGTAGCCATAGAAACTAAAAGCATGCTTGATAAATAAAATAAATCCAAACTCCCCTCCTCCACTCATAGCCCTCTGAAGATAAGAAAGGAAACCTCCATATTCTGAATTTTATATTCTAGCAGATGGCTTTAACCCAAGTTAATGTTTATCTAAAAGTCAGATCTTCACGACTCTTGAACTCTTTGATATTCAAAGTCCTGAGCTCGGCATTGTGGGGATTTCATCAAAGCCCATTTTGCTCTTGTTCCAATCAGTAGTGGCCAGTTGTTTGTCACTCACCTCTAGCTCCAGAAGTAGGGCCTGAATTGGCTAAGCCATGAGAGAATCCCAGGCCTCTTACCACAGTGACTGGACCACACAACTCAGGCATGAGCCAATCAGTGCTGGGCTTGCTCCTAGATGTGGTTGGGGGTGAGCTAATCAGCACCATAGCCAAGAGTTTTGCTGGGGATCCTGGGCGTAGAAGCACTCTTTCTCTGCTAAGTGTCAGTTTTAGGCATGGATGTTGGAACCGTTGTAATAACGGCTGGGAAACCAGCCTGAAGATGGAATCAACACACCAAGGAAACAGGACTGAGAGAATCACAGAGAAATTTTTCCAAAGCCTAGATCAAACTGTGTCTAAAGCCTGCACTACATCTGCATGGGAGATATTTAGGCCACTTTGATAAGGGTATTTTATGACTTGTAACCAAAAGTGTCCTAACTGATTCAGGTACCAACACATCAGACACTATCACTAAAACTAATCCATTCCTGTTCTCCAGAGGTGGAAAAGCAGAGGAATGTTTGCTATATATTCCCTTGAGTCTTTTTCTAGCACTTTCTTTGGACGTGTTTTTACAAAACAATCCTTGAGTTTTGACAAGAAAATAGCTACCATTTCTTGACTACTTCTTGGGTGTGCATGCATTTAGTAGAGTGGAGGAAGTACCTTGGGAAGGTGTACATGGATAGGACAAGAAATCAAATATGGGAAGGTTAAAAAATACTTTATCAGACATACCATTTTTAGAATTGTCCAAGTATAAGAAGGCTGAAGATCCTGCTTTGATTTGTAGAAAAACGAAAGACATAAGGTTCCTGACGGAAGACCTTTGCCTTGACACAGTGATGGAGATGAAAGAATCAGAACCAGGTTCATGAGACACAGAGCCTGTGTTTCCTCTTTTCTCCAGCCTAGATATTTCCCTTACAACAATCTCTGTTTTGTTGTATGATTTTTTTTTTTTGAGGGAATACACACAAAGCTTTGACTTATATTATTCTCATTGCATCCAACTGAATGAAATTTATGAAGTCTCTTGCACAGTGTGTTCATTGTTTAGATTGGGATAATTGAAGTGTCAGGAATATTTGCTTATTGAAAATAGCCCGGAAGGCCCCATACACCCAGCCAGGCCAGGACCACATGGCATGCCATATTCCGGAAGGCTGTGTCCTAATGCTTTTAACAGCAGGGGTCCCTTCCCAGGTTAATTTATTTCACACCTGGGGAAAAGCACTAGATACAAGTCAGAGGACCTTATTTTTAATATGGACTCCACAACTCAGTTAAATGGATAAACCATTTAACTTCTCCAGTCTTTAGAGTTAAATGGACATGAATAACATGATCTTAACTACCTCACAGGGATACTGAGCAGCTCAGAAGGGGGTGCTGTATGTAGAAACACTTTAAAAAGTATAAAATTCTATACAAATCCAGCCCATATTGTTAATGATAAAACATTCTACTTCTGCTCCAAGGATGACATTGAACTAAGGAATCATAATGGGCCCATGTTCTGGTTATTCTTCATTTTCTTCCCAACACCCATTCTCTACTCTTCTCTGCCCTGCTCTGTACCCTAGGGGGTTGAGCAATGCAGATCATATTACCCAGACTCCCTTAATTTCTGGCTTGTGGTTGGGTTTGGCCAATGAGATGCAATGATAGGAAATAGGAAGGTGGGAGGAGAGAAAGTTGGGGGTATTTATTCCTCTTGCTCTCTCCTGACCATTCATGGTTTGTAGGCTCTGGACTACAGCCAGAGCTCCTGTTGGACAGACACTTCCCCCCTTTGGCCTTAGCTAGGCTTCAGGTAACATCATTCCCTCTCTTCTTCTGCTTTTACCACTGTGGCTGGTTCCTGATGTCTCTGTAAATGACCCCTTCATCATAGAATGTGCTATCCGTTTCCAGCGGGACCCTGACTGATGCAGCCATTGTGACCACAGTATGGATAATAATTCAAAGTTTTTGAGTGAACATTGTCTCTCTTTCTTGAGATGGCCTGAGTTTTCTCTTGTCTTTAGCCATTGGGCAGATCTGCAAAATGATGAGGAGGCCCAGATTCTTCTTTTGTAGAAATGAGCATCATTGGATCTTAAAAAATGATGGGGATTTGGAAGTCTTCGCTGTTCCCCTTCAGCACACCAGATACTTTCTTTAGGTTTCTCGGGAGCCTAGGCCTCTGCCTGTTCCTTCTCTGATACCTCTTGTCATAGCCTACATGTGAGCATCCTCTGAATTCAGTCTGCCCTTCTCTCACACTCATCCACCCTGCTGGCTCTTTATCTCTGGCCCTCATCTCCTGACCTTATGTCTTCAGTTGCAGTCCCTGAAACTCAACATGTCTAAAGTGGAGCACAACCTCTTTTTCACATCCTGTCCTCTATTTTCCTATTTCTGTTTATGCTGCCAGGGCTTGGAATCTTGGCCTATCTTTAACATCTTTGTTTGCTCCTTACGTGCAAGCAGGCACCAAGAACTATTGTTTCTTCCTTTCAAAAAATTTTTGCATTCCTGTTGTCTCCATTCAGACCTCTCTGTAGTTTCTGAATTTCTGTGGCTGATCTTCCTTTCTATGGTCCCTTCTACTCCAATCCAGCCCAGAGACTTTTTAAATATATATTTTTATATTTTTAAAGATGCTTAGATTACATAAATGTTACACAAAAATTACAGGGATTTCCATGTTCCCCACCTCCCATACCTCCCATAACCTCCCACATAAACATCTTTCATTAGTGGGCACATCACCTGCAATGGATATACACATCCTGGGGCTTTGCCACTAAGCATGGACCATAATTCACATAGTAGACCACACTCTCTCCCACACAGTTCTGCATGTTATATGCTGATGTAAAATGCCCTATATCTGTCGTCGTAATGTTACTCAGGATAATTCCCAAGTCTTGAAAAAGCACTTGTATTACACCTGCTTTTCCCTTCCCTGCCCCAAAAGCATCCAGTGGCCACTGACTCCACCTCACTGTTGTAATTTCTTCCATTGCTTGAATCACATTATGTCTACAACATAATGCCATTAAGTCCACTCTAGTCCATAGCTCTTCCCCCAATCCTGAGGAGTTTGGGATGGTGATGTCCACTCCACCTCCAAGTTAGAGGGCAGCCCAGAGACTTTTGTCCCATTATTTTTCCTGGATCTTGGCTTTCATTGTGCCCCTTCTATGTATGAACAACTTTGATAGCTCTCTGCCCACAGACAAAATCTGAACTCCTAATCTTGGCATTCAAAGCCCCGCACAGCCTGCATCTTGACCTACTTGTGACCTGACAAACCCACCCTGCTCTCCTCCCGCGCTTCTGACTGAGTATTTTCCCCTCCAGGCATGTTCCCTCCTGCCTCATCTTACATACTCTACCCTTTCTTCAAAGCTGAAGCCCGATGCCACTTGTTCTCTGAAGCTTTCCTTGATCACTACAAGACACAGTGATGTTTCCCTCCTTTCATACCCTCTTGGAAATCCTAGGACATGTTTGCTGAACAGAACTTCAACTCCTGAAAGTTGTATAACTAGTCATTTGAGGCTCACATTGATTTTAAATGTTGAATGTGTTTGGCCACATGTGTCTTGAATAGTAGTAGTAATAAGCTATTTAGTGAATGAACCAATAAATATGTCAATACATCAGTTTATTCAAACAGCTGATTGGGCACTCAGTATTTTGCATATCACTTGGTCTGTGGTCCTACAGCCACACATTTACCCATGTAGGTTTTGGATCTAAGAAGGACAATGCTGCTGCTGATAACAGTGATAAACATTTAAATGCTTAACATTTATTATCTATGGTGTGCCAGTGTTTCACATGCATGATCTCTTTTCATCCTTATAATCAACTTATGAAATAAGTAATATTACTATTTCTACTTTAGGAATAAAGAAATGAAGGCTCAGAGAGATTAAGTGAATTTCCCAAGATCATACATCTAGTAGGAACCAAAGCTCAATTTGAACCCAGGTCTGACAATGCTAAAGCCTATCCTACCAACCTTTGGAAGCATGGTGAAGGTAATCACAGGGGATGTGATATATTTGGCAAGTAATTATATCTGCATGTCTATCTTCTCTTCCTTGGAGTGAGAGCAAAGATCCTATCTTGAAGCTCTTTGTACCCCTACAGTGATGCCCAGGCAATGCCTTGCACATAGTAGCATTCACTAAGAGTTTATTAATTGAGTCCTCAGTCTAACTAACACCATGCCTGGACTTCAAGTGTTTCTTGTAGAAAGCCTTCACCAGAATTGCACTATGGATTTGAATATGAATTATCTTTCCACTCCCACTCATATAAAACCTTGAGTTTGTGTAATCACTTGTTTCTAGGGCTCTCCCCTTGAAGTGGCTTTGTACTGTGTCAACTTAGCTCAGCTGGAAATGTTTTCCAGAATTCTCTTCCCTATGTGGTTCAAGGTTAGGGCTGGCCACAAGAGAAATTTGATGAGATTGGGAAGGCAGAAAGGACACCTCAGCAATGCTCAAAAGGTTGGTACAGGGTGCCTGGCACCTGTTTTATGCTGATCTAGTGGTTCATCTTGGCTTGGAGCAGCACCTGGGCCTGCATTCCCTCCAGCTCCCACCCAGTCTCCTTCTTCAGGTTGTCTGAGCCCTGTTCTATGGAGAAAATGCTAGCTTCTTGTTCAGGTTCCATGTGCTGTTGAGGTTGGAGGCAGTGAGAGTCATACATGGGTTCCAGTTCTCATGGTTTCCAGATTTTCCCCATGCTTCCAGTTTGGGCTTGCTCTCCTCCACTTTATGTCCCATGTTCTTTCCTCATTGCCAGACCTGCTGACCTCCAGTGACCTCAGGTCCCCCTCCTGATCCAGAAGCAATAGCCTAACATTGCCTTCTTTACCAGCTCCCATGATTGCATAAGGTCTAATCTTTATAACAAATCCCTTGTTCTATATTACTCATAGTGATTGACTCTGTTTCTCTGATCAAATCCTAGCTGATACATCTCTCTTCCAAGGGTCCCCACAGTATTGGGCCTTTGGTCACCTGGTAGCCTCAAAGAAACTGGACAATGACACTGTCAAAAGCAGGAAGAAACACTGGTATTGGGAAGGCTCTCATACCCTCTATCTTTACCCTTCCTACAAGTCTGTGTTGTTTCTGGAGGCAGGAGCTAGATCAAATCTGACTTGTAGTGAAACCCAACATAGGACACTTCTGAGTTATTCAAGGCTCTACCTGTGCAAACAGAACTGAGCTTTACTCAACTCTGATGAATTTTTGAGGTTGTGTGGCTGCCTCCACCCCTTTGTGGTTTCTCCCAGACATCACTGGGCATGGAGCTGGGCTTGTGGTTAATCACAGGCAGGCTAGAATAAGTGCTGTGACCTGCTCTGAAAATGGATGTTTTAAAGTCTGAAATTTTACCAGTAGAGAGTCATTCCTTTGGATTACTCTTCCCAATATTTATTGTTAAAATGATATAATGCTGTGATAAAAGGATTATTCAAAGTATAGTGGAAAGAACACAGTTTCTGGAATTGGATAGCTCTGAACTCAAATCCTATGTCTACCACTTAAAAGAGATGTGAGACAGCCGTAAAACAATTATTTAACCTCTTCCAGCTGCAATTTCCTTGTCTATTAAAATGGGAATAATAATACCCAATTTGGTATAAAAACCAAATGTGAAAGTACCTAGCACAATGTCTGGCACATAGATGATGCTGAGTAAATGTTAGTTTTCACTCCTGATTCTCTTTTCTTGAATTGAGTAATGCATTAGAATTCCTAGTAATGCACCAGGCATCATCATTGTTGCTTTCTCATCACAGCTGGGATCTAGTGTGTGAGTGGGTGAGGGTCTAGTGTGAATGTGTGTACGTGTGTTTTGTTGGGGTGAAGGAGAAGAGAGAATGCTAGAGGGAGAGGGAAAGAGATTTAGGGAAAGAAGACAAGCAAGTTTGGGAAAATTGGCTTACTTCATTCACCTTTTGCCTTGTCCATTGCCACCATCCTAATTTAAGCCATCCTCTCTTTTCTGTCTTACTTGCACACCTCTTGACTCTATTCTTATCTCTTTTTAGTTTATTCTCTTTTTGGCAGCCAGAGTGATATTTTCAAAATGTAAATCAGATCTTGCTTAAAACCCTTACAGCACCTGCCCATTATACTTGGCATTCGATCCAAACCCTAGTCGTGGTCTGGAAAGCTCTCCCTGCCCTTACTCTGCGCCCCCTCAAGTTCAGCTCCTTCTCTCACCTCATTCACTACACTTTAGCCACAGTAAGGACAAGCTCTTTGGACCCAGAGAGCTCAAGGCCTTCACCCTTGCTTCTCTCTCTCTCTCTCTCTCTCTCTCTCTCTCTCTCTCTCTCTCTCTTTCTCTCTCTCTCACACAGACTCACATGTATAAACACACACACTTCTGCTTTTAATATATTTCCACTTACACTCCGTGCTTCTAGCTCACTCCTACTCAACTTTCACATCTTTGTGAAATCATTTCCACTGAGAGACTTTCCTGGTCTCCCAAATAAAGTCAAGTCCCACCTCTTATTTTTTCTCACAGATCTCTTTTATGTATTTCCTCTTATAGCATTTGGCACATTTCAAAGTGTGTGTAGTTCCTTTCTGAGGTGTTGCCTTCTCCCTCAGGGTGAGGGTCATGGCAGTCCTGTTCCCCATTGCATTCCAGCAGCTTCCACACTGTCTGGCACATGCAGGCCCCAGTAATGCTGGTCAGTGATGAATGGATACTCCACAATGTAACCCAGTGACAAGTCTATCTGTATGGGATTCACATTTTCTCTCCTTACAAAGAAGTCATAGTTCTTGAGTTATGATCCCAGAGTCTTCTTACAAAAGCCTTCCAGAACACACAAATCTTGTTTACCTCGATATTTAATTCTTTCTTTGTTTCTTTCTCATTTTCTTTTTTAATTGAGGCATAACTTACATAGAGTAAACTGCACAGAGGATGAATTTTTCATATGTATACACCCATGTAACCACACCCCTGATCATGGTCTCAGAACATTCCAGCATTCAGCAGGTTCTATTATGCCCTTCCAATTCCATAGCTCCTCGCCCACTCTCCTGCCAAGCCAATCACTATTCTGATCTCTATCTCCATAGACTAGTTTTGTCTTCTTTAAAACTTCATGGAAATGGAAGCATACACTGTACGTGCTTCTGTGTCTGGCTTCTTTGCTCAACAAAAATATTTAGAGGTCCATTCAAGTTGCTGTATGCAGCAATATTTTTTATTTGTTTAATTCTGAGTGGTGTTTCATTGAATGTATACACTATAATTTATCCATCTTACTATTGCTGGCCATTCAGTTGTTTTCAGTTTGGGCTATTACGAATAAAGCTGCAAAAAACATTTTTATATAGGTCTTTTGGTGGACATGTCTTCAGGTCGAGAACCAGGAGTGGAATTGGTGGGTCCTCTTTTGTCCTAGGGTGCATCCTTTAGAAAATCCTGGCACTGCTTACCCTGAATTTACAAATGAAATAAGTTGGGGATTCATCAAATGAGATTACCCATGTTGTAATAGGCTTCTAGCCTGGGGGAAACTCATGTTTTTCTTCTAAGTGTATTTCAAGGGTTTATGTCAAGGTCATTTCACTACTTGATTCTGAGAATATGGCAGTGAGGATGACTGAAAAACTTAAAGTCATAATCCAAGGAGGTATTGTCTGTTGAAGATTACTCAGGAACCATGGTAAATCATCTCTTAAATGGTGGCATGAGCCAGTAAGAAAATATTATTCTATTTGTTTAACTCATTGAACTACAGTCAAATTTCCAGGACACATTTTTTCCCGTTACAATCACACGAAGACAATTGCTTTGGCTGTTCCTATAAAATGCTGTAGATATTCCTGATATATCATTTATTCGCTGACAGACTATCATTGTTAGTAACATTGAATGTTTGTTATATCCCAGTGCCTATCATGGCGGACTGTCTGACATAATCATGCAGTGATTTATTCCTTTCTGCAAGAACATGTAAGGTTGAGAAGCTGTGACCATTCAACAATGTTCACCAAAATCTGTGTGTCCCTTTCCCATAAGATAAATTACACCAAAGGAGACAAAAATATAACCCCTGCAGATTCTCTTGCTAAAAGTCTCCTTGTCTAGAAAGGATTTTTGCTGGTTGTTTCATGCTTATGCCAGAGAATTTACAATCATTTCCCTTGTTGCCCTGCATGGGGTAGGAGAAGTTCACAGTTTCTGCCTTAGGGAAGGTAATAAATGGGGTTAGACCACCTTCCCCATTTGAGGTCATGGTCCAACTGTTTCCCCACAGAGAGAGCCAGTGTCTGTGTCTGTCCCTAAGAACCTGAAAGGCTTATCAGTTTGGAGTTCTGGAACCACCCCGGTGAGGAAGGATAGAACTTTCAGCAGAGAGAAGGAAGCTTGCTGAAAATGAGTCCCACATCGAGGGTCAATGCAGAGTCAACCACACCATTTGGACACCTGCATCTTAGTGTCCTGAAACACCCTTCTCACTGTAATGAAAAGTACCCCAGGAAAGTGAGAGAGCCCCCAATTTTGAGGAAATGTAAAACAGCATTAAGTGATCTCATTTAATCCTTATGGTAATCCTATGGAGCAGACAATATTATCATCCCCAATTTTAAAATGGGGAAACTGAGGCTCAGAAAGGTTAAGCATTTTGATTAAGGTCACACAGCTTCTTCATGGTAGACTGGGGATTTGAACTCAGGCAGTCCAACGCTAAAGCTTGCCAGGGTCTGGGGAAATGAAGGTTCCAAAGCAGAGTGACATCCTCCCCGCCCTCCTCCCCACCTTTTTAAGTTTCAAATGAAAATACCACGTAAGGTCACCTTTACCACATAGAGGAGAGGAAGAAACAAATAAATATGGGGGAGGAGGAAATGGAAAATAAAACTCCTACTGGGGTCTGGCTATTAATGTGTCTACCCTGTTCCTACCCTTGAATAGGTCTGGTTCTGAGTCTGCTACTGAAAAGGAACCAAAAATGACCTTGAATAGAAACTCCTGCATAGGAAGGTGCCGTGATGAGCTCACAGAGACCACAGCACATATCTGCGAGGGCTCCAAGCGCCATCGTCATGGTTGCTTCCAGTCGGCTGGGGGGATGCGAGGTTAGGTGGTTTCCAGTTCTGATGAACTATCTGACTGCAAGCTCCAAGCTTGGGTTTTCCTTTCCATGGGATGGAGAGGATGGAAGACAAGATGGCCATTCCAAGGAGGGAGACTCTTCCATCAGTGGCTGCTTTTTTTTTTTTTTTAATTAGAGAACTTGTAGGTTTACAGAAAAATCATGTAGAATAGTGGCTTCTTCAAATGTGTTAAATTTATGGAGGCAGCTCCCCAGTTAACACCAGCCTAGGGATGGGTTTTCTTTAGCAAATAGCGATATCAACCACGCCCTCGCCTCTTTGACCTCGTGTCCGTTTATTCTTCTCCTCTTTTCTCGCCTTTGGCCGCATTAGTCTTTTTGCTGTTCCTGGAACACGTCAGGTTCACTCCCACTTCAGGGTCTTGGCATTCGCTCTTTTCTCTGTCCAGACCATTGCCACAAGATATTCCCATGTTTCACTTCCTCTCTTCTTTCTCGGCCTTCCCTCAGATGTCCCCTTCCCAGCAAGACCTTCCTTAGTTACCTGTTCTATCAACAGTTGCATTCTGAACTCCACACCCCATGCCCACTCACACAGGTCCCTCTTCTCTTTCTGCTTTGTTTTTCTCTTTAGCACATGTCACCACTAATATACCTTACATTTGACTGGTTTATCTTGTTTGTTGACTCTCTCCCTTAGCTGAGAATAAGCTTGGTGAAGGCAAGGATTTTTGTTTGTTCGGTTCACCTCTGTATTTCTGTCTAGTGGGTAGACAGTTACCCGATAAATACATGTTGAATGAATGAATGAATGAATCCTAGCTCCACCCCCTAGCAACCAGGTAGCTTTCAGCAAATTAGTTAACTTTTTCTAAGCCACATTTATGCATCTGTAAAATTTAGATGACAGTTTCTACCCTGCCACTGTGAGTTTTAAACAAGGCCACAAAAATAAGCACCTAGCAAGTACCTGCATGTACTTGATAAGTCATAGAGATTGGATTTGAACCCAGGCCCATCTGTCTCCAAAGCCTATACATTAGCCACTTCACCATACTGCCTCCCCATGGCAAGAAGCCATAATTTATCTAAGGCATAGAAAAATCCCTTCAAGTGATGAAATCCTTCTTTTACAAATTTTAATTTTCAATTAGTGGAATGCCTTTTGTGGATCAAACATGATGATAATTCACTTTCTAAATAAATCAGAATATTTAGATATTGGCCAAATTGTATTTAACTCCAGGTCATGGAAGATCTTTGGCTAAGAAATGCTAAACCATTGAGGAAATAATTGGAAACTGTGTTTTATTTAGTCATGGTCTATATGAACCAATATATTTACATTTTTAAAATAGAGAGCAGTGTCATTTAGTTTCCAAAGCATAGTGGAAATAAATACCAGAACCACTTAGACACACCCTAGCAGCTGCTCTTGAGGCTGCCTCAAATATTATTATCCTGTTTTCTTGCGAGTTGGCTTCAATCACTTGTGATTCCTGTGCATCTAGCATGTCTCATAACTGGCAGTCATTCATAGTCTATTTTAGGTTTGGTCGTTAAAATGCAAGGTTTTGCTCATGAGCGACAACTTCGTAAGGCCAGGTCTTCCCCACTCATGGTGCTGATTCTACCAGTCACTGCATACCCAACAGAGATGCATGCATACACAAACTTTCCAAATCATCTCTAAAAGTTTTCAGTTCCCTTTTTGCTGGTTTTGGTTTCTATTGCCTTCCCAGTAATAGCTAAGATACTGCCAATTTGTCTTGCTTCTTTATGGCCCAGGAGTTCAATTGGCACCACATTTTTGTTTCCCACTGGTTTTAAGCTGGCTCTTTTTGTTGCGAGGAACAGAAGCCATTCAAGCCAGCTCAAGACAAGGGGCTTACGTGTATTGTATTATGTCATATTATTTTAAAATGATAAGAGAATGTTCATGAAATCCAAGAACAGGAGCCATATTAAGTCATGGGCTCAAAGAGTCCAGAACTAAGAGGTGATTCTAGATTCAAGGAGGCTCTGGAACCTGCAGCAGCAGGAGTTCATGGGTCTTTGATCCAATACCCTGACATTTTTATGATTTGCAACATACTGCCTAACAACTTCTTTCAGTCTAGGAATGAACTGCCGCCTATTTATTTGCTTCCATTTCAGGACCCTGTGAGAGAATCTGATTGGTTCAATCTTTCAGGGCAGACTGTAAGTCCATGGCCAGCTTCTAGATTGTCTGCCTTTGTCTCTGGTACCCTTGCCAGGACCAGTCATCTATGGACAGAGGAGGTGGGGCCCCAGATATTAAATATGTGCTGCCTGGGCTGCCCCTTCTTTGAGAAATGTCTGCAGGGTGGATCCCCTCAGAAGAGGCTGTGGGTGGGATGGCACAGTGTTGACCTTTGTAGAGTGTCATCTCATAGGAGATGACATGTGGCCAAGTCACATAGTGGTGTAGCTAGGTAAGATGATGTTACATTGATGAGATGCATATGCAACTCAGACATTTACAAAGCCACATGCATGCATCCTTTAGATTAGCATGTTTAAAATGTGGAACACATTTCATTATTTCTTTTTGATGTGTTCTATCTAAAATTTTTGATTACTTTTCCTGGTGAGTCTAGTTGCCAAAGTTCTGTGGCTTTCTCAAGCAGGGCCAAAAAGTTTTGGTGAGCAGATGGCATTCAGCACGATTCTGGCCAGTGCCATTCAGGAAGCTGAATTAACTCTTGCAGTTGCCCAGCCGGTAACTGAGGTTTTGTTGTGATCGAGCTGGTCAAAACCTATTGATTTGTTATCACCGTCACTAAATACCCACCATGCCATGGACCTCAGCTTTAAACACAGGCAGAATGGACTGATGTCAATGCGATATCAGAGAGGGGTTACAGTTCCCTTGTGTTAATATATGCCCCATGATGCTTCTTTCCTCTGAGGATTGGTCCACCACCACCCAGGGGCCCTGAAAAACAAGGGATGAAGGATGGGGACATCTCGATTGGGGAGGGAATGTTAAGGAGCATGAGCTGAGGTCCAGGTCTGGATGCATTACTGCAATGGGCATGGAAGGCTTTACGGGGAGGCTCATATGAAAACAGAAGGCATGACAAACTGGCTGTATCACAATTCTCATGACTGAAACCCCCTGGACAAAGATCGAGTCCTTGTGCTCAAGGTGATTATTTTAAGATGAGTCACTGCAGATGCAGGCATCGGTGACCTGCATTTGTCTTCAGCCCCCAGCAGAAATCAGTCTTTCCTGACTCTGGAGGGCAGTGCTGTTCTGGTTGTGTTTCTCTTGTGGCCCACATCCCTTTCCACCTATATTAAAAATCTGTACCTGATTTTCCCCCAGTCTGGGATAGAAATTTCTTTCAGATAAGATCAAGTCTGATTCGTCCTGCTTGGAACATGTCAGGCCTTAATAAATATTTGTTGAATGAGTGAAAGTAAGAACCTAAATTGCCTTTTGAGTCACAAATTGACCATCATCCATGTTGCTTCATTATTCTCTCTGCACAGCGATGGGCTTTGGCAGAGGAAGGATGTCTGAGGTGACATTATTGCCAATTGAAGCTAATTTCAGTGTCAATTCTATTTATAATTTTCTAACATCTCTATTGTAGGTACTGTGACACTGTCAATATACCTTGTAATATCTGGAAACGTACACAGCCACAATGGATTACCAGGAAACAGGCAGAATTCCTAGTGCCCAGTCACAAAAGCTCTTTGAATGAAGAGGAAGAGGAGAAAGTGGAGGAAGGTAATAGCTTGCATTTATTTTTACTGTGTGCCAGGCCCTGTTATAAGCACTTTACATATATTAACTCATTTAATAGTTATTAAACTATGGGAAAGGTACTATTATTATTGCATCTTACAGGTGAGGCTGGTGCAAAACAGGGCAGGTTGCCCTTCGGTCCATACAGTCAGCTTCACTGGGGTCCTGTGACTCCCTTCTCCTTTGGTTTCCCTTTCTCCCTTGTAGCAACTTTGTAGTCTCATGAAGTCTAGGGTGGTCAAAGAGGAGGTGAGGATGGTTTCTGAACTCATCCTAGGCCATCTGAGGCAAACTTCGGTCTTTAGTAGTCTTCAGAATAGAATGCCTATCAAGATGGATAATGCAGTTTTTATTGATATTTAGTGCTTCTCAGAGCATAATGTTGGTGCAATAGTTTTCAAAACTAAACAGCCCACCCACAGGCATGAGGATGGAGAGAGACAGAGTGAGGGAGGTTGTCAGACATCCTGTCCTGCCTCAGCTCTATGAGGGGCCACCCCAACAACCAGTGCGTTGGCTTAGGCAGCCCCATTTTCCCAGTCACACTAGATGAAAGAGCTGACTGCCTTGTATCTGCTCTGACTTTCAAAGATACTACTTTAAGACCTTCAATATTATTTGGCTTAACAATTTCCCACTTCCCAGGAGAGGCCTTTTATTCTCCATCTGTTTTTATTCTTAATGTTTGGGTTGGCAGTAGAGGAAGCCTTACTAAAATGTAGAGGCTGTGTCCAAGACACGGCAGCTAAGTCAGACAGCAGAAAGGTGGGACTTGGTCCTCAGAGAATCAAAAACAAACAAACCGATAACTCCTCCAGGCACTTAGGCATCCTGTGTCCACACCTGGCAAAGATGAGCAGAGGCTGCATGATTCTTCAGATATTTTTAATCTAGTAGACCAAAGTGGAGAATTTAGGTTGCATCTAGAGTCTGTATATTCTTGTTTGGCAACATAAATAGTTTCACGATAATGCAACATTGCCAAGCTCAGCTTTATTGTATGTCCTATAGCTATAACCCCTGGAGTAAATTCCTGGAAGACTGGGCCTCTTTTCAGAATTCATTTGGATCAAGTTAACACATTTTAGCCAATGGAGAAGTAAATACTTTGATCTCTAAGCAAAGGGCTTCTTAAAATCTCAGAAAGTTAGAGGTCGTCTTGCCCACTTTTCTTAGTTTTCAGATGAAGAAACTGAGCCCAGAGAGGTGATTGACCAGCCTTGAAAAGTCAAGGATGAAACTAAAATTAGAACCTGGGTCTTCTAACCTTAAGCGCTTGTCCCCCTTTCCACATTGCGTCCATCAGTGCTGCACTCAACCAGCTAATTGAGGAGAGTTTACTAAGGGATCTTTAAAAGGTGAGGGCAGAGCTGAGTAAGACCAGCAAAGGAAGGGTAGCCATCCAAGGCAGGTGAGAATGGGGAGTTATTCCCACCCCTAGGCCTGAGGGGGCAAAGGGAGGGAGCACTTACAGAACCCTGAGAGAACTGAGGAATGAGGAGGGCGCCTGGCAAGACTGGGACTTTCAGTAGAGGGACACCTCCAATATGAAGTGACCCGAAGCTAGAGCTGAAAGCGCAAGGTGGGGGAATAAATTGACCTCCTTCTTTTCCCAGCTGGAAGCCAAATTGTAAGGGAACTTGTTAATGCAATTCAAAGAGGTCAGCTTCCTAGGGCACAGGGCCAGGTGAGGAAGGATAGAGAGTGGCTCTAGAGGGACTTGTGAAAAATATCCAGCATGCTCACCTCCTAGCTGATAAGCCTACTCCTATCTTTGCCCTCTTTTCTGCTTCAAATCGCTAATTTCCTGGACAATGGAGGATGTATTTCTAAGAGTATTATTATGCACATAATACATATTTATAGTAGAAAAATAAGCTATTTAAATGCCACTATTTAAAGAGGTGATCATTGCAATCAACATTTATAATCGATAACTTTCTAGATTTTGTTTCTATTCTTTCCTTCATGCCACACATACTTATGGAGTGCCAATGTGTGCCAGGCTATTCTAGGCATATGGGTATAGGAATAAACAAAATAGACAAAAATTCCTTCCCTCAAGGAGCTGACATTCTAGTGGAGAAGAGTCACAATAAACAAGATAAAGGACCAAAATTATGCCAGGTAGTGAGAAGTGGTAAGGAGAAAAATAAAGGAGGGTAAAGGTCTGAGGGTTATGGGGGGAGGTATTGCAGTTTGAGGGGTCCAGGAGTGTGTGTGTGTCTAAGACAGAGAGAGAGAGAGAGATTGGGAGAGAGAGTACAAGCAATGGCTGCCTGTTTGTGGGGCTTTTCCTCTGGCTAATCGCTGAGGGTTCAGGTAGTGGAGAGTGTAGGTGGTGCTACTTCCCCCCTCCTTCGCAGTTTCATAATGTCTCTCTTTAGATTTTTTTTAAAGGGCAAAGCTTTCTCCACTTCTTATATTAACCGTTTTAAAAATGCCATGGAGAATCCTCCAAGTTCTTGGCATGCGTTGGAATCCTGGTTCTGTCCCTTTCTATTGGGTGACTCAGGGGAAGGTAGTTGAGCTCTCACTGCCTCAGGCTCCTCATGTGCAAAAGTGAAGGTTTTGGTAATGATTAAAGGATGAGGTGAGGTCTGTGAGGGGCCTAGTGCAAACCACATCATTGGTGTTCAATAGATGTTGCTTCTTTCCTTCTCCCGGGCATCTGCAGGAGAGGTGTGTTCTGGTAAAACTGGACTGAAGAGCCCCAGAACTGGGGGCTTTGCTGGTGTCCCTCTGGACAGCCTAAAAAGAGTAACAGTGGCATTAACTGAGTACCTGTGGGCCAGGCAAACCTTTACATGTCTCAGCTCACTAAATGCTCTTTCTTTTTTTTTTTTTTT
>JAQZBX010054467.1:0-18642 GCA_029593785.1 Cabassous unicinctus
TGATTGAATGTTTTATGAATTGATGACATTCATTTGTTTTTGTCTGTTAAGATTCTAGCCTCAGTTCTTTAGGGTATATGAATAAGTGAGACATAAGTGCAAACTTTAAACAATCAACTAGTTTCTTGTGATGGAATAGAGTTGAATAATGTGTGCTTCTACCCCCAAACAAAATATCCAATTATATTTGTAGTACAGGGACAATTTTAGTATAAAAGTTGCAATATAGTAATGATATTTTTTAAACATTATTCTATGAGTCTAGACATATGTCTTCAAGATGCTGAAATAAGTGTTCATGTCAGGGAAATGAGCTCACTTTTTGATTATTTTAGTCACGTGGTCATTAATGTGGAGTCAAATCTCATTGAAGTTAACATAGGATTTAAATTGAGCCCAGTGGCACCAAGGAGACCTCCTTTTGCTATTCTACTACTTTGAATTAATGAGTACATTTTTATTCTTCCACTCGCAATACACTTACAAACACAGTAAGCTTCTAATAAGCAAATTGACCATGCATTGTACATGACAATTGAATCTGCTCCCAGGAGAAAATAAAATGTTTTCTCTATGGTTCTCTTTGATCTCACTGTTACAAAATTCCCTTTAAGTTAATTAATGCTGAGCTTTATTACTGTTCATAACGCGAAGGTGAGCTGAGTTGGGAAGCTTGGGATGCTGTAGCAAGCTCTTCTCCTGAGATAAAACTGCAGATAAAAGTGCTTGTAATTTCTTCCTTTTAATAATTACTTTTAAATTATTATATTATTGCAATTTAACAAGTCCCCTGGCTTGCCCAGTACTGGGGTTTAATAGGGAGGGAGAACATCTTTCTACTTTTCAAGGTGGTAAATGTCAGCTACAGGAAATTGCTAAATAAAGCAAAGCTGCTTTTCAAGGTTTTTTAATACTTCGTCTGAGACAATTTAAATATTTCCTCATTCTCTATGTGTTAATCTGCCCTTAATTTAATTACAAAAAATCTCATTGGGAAGCAGAGTGATGCTTAAGTTAGGGAAATAGAATTTCTGCCATCTCAAAGGAATGTCTCTGTGAAACCTACTAGATTAAAACAAAGCAATCACTTTGAATCTAAGTTATTGGTTAGTTCTGATGCCTTCTGTATTTTTGTTCTCAAATAAAACTTCTTTGTTGTCATTGTTGTTTTTTCTATGCACCAGTCCTCACCTTATTGAAACAGAGCAGAATACAACACTGGGTCCATGTGATGATTAGGCTAATGTGTCAACTGTGCCAGGTAATTGTGTCCACTTTTGGTCAAATAAGCACTGGGCTAATTGTAATACAAGGACTTTTATGAGCTTTAGTTATCAGTGACTTTACTGCATAGAGGGCTGATTTTATCTACAATCAACCAGAGAGATTGCTGTCAGCAATGAGAGAAATTTTATCCAATCACTTAAATGCCTTAAAAGAGGAAGTTTTTTCAACATTCAGAGAGAATTTTCCAGCTCGTCTTTAGACAGTCAACATCTCCCAGAAAGTCATCAAGGACCTTCATTGGACTTTCTTCAGAGCCCCTGCTTTGCAGCCTGCCTGGGGAACCTGGACTTGTGCATCCCCAGGGTCACGTGAGAGACTCATAAAATCTCATACTGTTTACAGATATCTCCTGTTGGTTCTGTTTCCCTAGAGAACCCTGACTAATACAGCTCACCATTAATATTTAATGAGAAAAGATACTCTTTATATTTATTAATCTAACCACCACAAAAAGTCTGTTGTGATTTTATAATCCAACTCAAAGTATTATACTCTAGTGCCCCTTGGCAAATCCTCTTCCTAATCTTTAACTACAACAAACAACAAAATTAAAAAAATAAACAGTAAGCAGACTGGTTACTAAATGCTGACTAAAACATTTAGATAACTTATTACTGGATTATGGTAGAGCTGGGATTTAAAACCTGAACAAATCATGTACCTGTAGAAATGAGTTATATGTGTAAAATATTAGACTTAATATTATTTAGATGACTCTATTTGACCAATTAATTATTGTGGCAGATTCCAATCCACATTTGGAAAGGAGCTCCAAAAAAGACAAAGAACAGAGCAAAGTTATATAGGATAAAAGAGAAAACTTAAAAACATTTGGTTGGTTACTGTAAAATTCCTTTTTTCTTTTAAGAATTTGGTGACCTTAGGGTTAGGTATATCACCTAATAGATATAGGGCTTCCCTAGATTTGATATATTCTTCTTTTAAGTTTTAAATTTATTTTATTTTAATTTTAAAATTAAAATTTCAGACTATGAAAATTTACATCAAATATATAGGGGACTCCCATATACTCCAGTCCCTTCTGCTCTCACATTTTCCCCTACTAATAACATCTTCTATTAATGTAGTAAATTTGTTACAATTGCTGAACAAATATTGAAGTATTGCTACTAACCAAGGTCTATAGTTTACATTATGGTTTACACTTTGCACTGTACAATTTTATAGGTTTTGACAAAATGTATAATGGCCTGTATCCATCATTACAATATCATGCAGAACAATTCCACTGCCCCCAAAATGCCTCATGTTCCACCTATTCTTCCCTCACCCTCCTCTCAAAACCTTGGTAATCAATTTCTTTATATCAACGTTACAAGTTCCTCTGTTAATACAATAGTAATAAGTCTACTTTGGTCCACGGCTGGATTCCATCTTATGATTGTTTGTTCCTCAATCTTGATGACTTTAGTATTGTGATGCCCACTCTGCTTCAGATTGAGAGGGGTTAAGAGCTCATGGAGTAGATGAAGGAACTGTTTTGCTTGCAGATGTAGATACCTTCTGTTTTTTGGGATGGGCTTTGTCCATCACTTTTGCTGCATCATTTTGCTGGTTGATCTGGGTGAGTCCAGTGAACTAGAGAGTAGGTGTTGGCTACAACCCTGCTTAAATTCAAGGCTCAACTGTCATATGAACAGACCAAAGATTTAAGTTTCTGGGACATGCATTTAATGTGTACAGTGCTAATTATAGGTTAAAATAATTGAGATAGAAAAATCATGTGTAGGGAAATTATTAATGAGTCTAACTCTGTTACATTGAGGAAATTGGTTAACATATATTCCAAGGTAAGGCCCACTGACAGGTTGCTAATTTCTTGGGCTTGTGTGCCTTGCCTATTGTGTCTAGATGTCTCTAGAGCTCTCAGGAGCCCCTATTTGAGGCTTTCTTTACCGTGGAAGTTAGTGAGAACTTCCTGAGATGTGCACAAGTGAAACCTCTGAAGTGATCTCCCAACTCACTTTGAAATATCTTAGCTGTAAAATCTCTTTTGTGTTTAATATTTCACCCTTTTTCCAAATGCACCACTAGATAGCTCTTGGTAATAATCCCTCTGTGCCAGGGAAGTCCATCCCTGGAAGTCATGTCCCATGATGGTGGGAAGACAGTGAGCTTATTTGCTGAGTTTGGCTTAGAGAAAGGCCACATTTGAGTAACAAGCAGGTTTTCAAGAAGTAACTCTTAGGCAATAGATATTACTAGGCTGTTTCAATTTTACAATAATAAGGTTTAAAAGTACAAGCATTAATATCAAGGGCTAGGGTTTTGGTGTGTTTTATTTTATTAGGCACTGCCTATATACTCTAGAAATTCTTGCCACTCTATTAGAGAACCTCCTAGAATGGGACTTTAATATTTTTTGGTTAATTTGGGGGTCTCTAACCACTGAAATAACACCCCACAACATCATGAATGTATTCATATTCCATAAAGGCATGCTCCAGGTGCAGCTTCCCCACACATCACCCCACCACTGACACCTCCACAAGCATTCCTTTCCTGCCATAGTTGTAACGTTTCTGTAATCTGAAACCTCCCTAAAAGCAAAGCTAAAAAGATTCTTGCATTTTGCCTTTCATCACCATAAGATATGTTAGCTTTTTATGTATGTTTACAATTTCTTCTGTATGTTTCCCCAGTGTCTTCTTTTTTAAACATTATTTCCAAAGAAATTTTTAGGTTACAGAAAATTTACATCAAAATTAAAGGGGATTCCCATATAGCCCACCCCTCTCCTCCTCTCACATTCTCCCCTGTTAATAAAATCTTACATGAATATTGTACATTTGTTACAATTGATGAACAAATATTGAAGCTTTGCTACTCACATACATTTTTTATATTATGGTTTACATATTACACTGTGCAATTTTATGGGTTTTGGATAAATTTATAATGGATGGTATCTGTCATTGCAAAATCATGCGAAACAATTCCAATGTACTAAAAATATACTATGTTCCATTATGTTTATCCTTCTACTAAGATGTTCAACATCACTAGCTATTAGGGAAATGGAAATCAAAACTACAATAAGATATCATCTTATACCTATTAGACTGCCTACTATTAAAAAAAGAAAACTACAAGTGTTGGAGAGGATGTGGAGGAATGGGAACATTCATCCACTGCTGGTGGGAATGTAGAATGGTGCAGCTATTTGGGAGAACAGTTTGGTGGAACCTCAGGAAACTAAATAATTTCCATATGATACAACAATCCAACTTCTGGTTATATACCCAGAAGAATTGAAAGCAGGGACACAGATATATGCACAACAATGTTCATAGTGGCATTATTCACTATTCCTAGAAGTTGGAAGCTACCCAAGTGTCCATCAATAGATAAATAGATAAGCAAAATGTGGTATATACATACAATGGAATTTTACTCAGCTGTAAGAAGGAATGAAGTTTTGACACATTTGATAATATGGATGAATTTTGATGATCTTTTGTTAAGTGTAGTAAGCCAGTCACTAAAGGACAAATGTTGCATGACTTCAGTGATATGACCTTAGCATATTGAGCAGACTCACAATGACAGAGTCTAGAAGATAAGTTATCTGGAGACAGGAAAGGAGTAGACTGTGGTGAGCTGATGCTCAATATGGGCAGAACATATGATCAGGTGGAAGGGGGTGGTTTGGCAGTGGATGAGGATGATGGTGGTGTAGGGATGTGAGTGGGGTCCATGCTGCTGGAATGTGAGGGTGAGCAGTGATAGTGAGGTGGGTAAGACTATCCATGGAATTGGGGAAAAGGCTGGAGGAACTGGTGAACTCAGGGATTTATAGGTCTTTGGTTGAAAATCCAATTGTGGCAAAGTTCTTTTGGCAAATATGGCAGGGTTGGGTCACTGGTGCAGGTATCAGTGGTGGGAGGATATGTGGGAAATGGTGTACCTTTGGCATGGTTCTATGGAAATGAATGTGTCTATCATTTCATATGGTTTTATCTCAGTCAGAGGAGACTTATACAATAAACAAAATATTAAATTTCCATCTTTTTGAGCCCTGCTACATTCTCAAATAAAGGGACATGAATCTCTCTATTCATGAATTAAGAATCCTATTTGACTACCATCTCAGGAAATTATTGCCTTTGTGAAAAATATATTCTTAAGAATTTTAGTAAGGATATAGTGTGTCCACACATGAGAGATCCAAATTGGAGAATACATGGAAAAAATATGGAATTTACTACTGATAAAATTATGTACAGAAAGACCTGGAGATCCATCAGAGCCCAAATCCTGTACTCTACTTCCTCTTTGAACACTCTCCTGATATCTTTTGAAGTTTGAAATCTCAACCAAGGCAGCTGATCCAGAGAACCAACCAAGCCCCTTGTTCATTATGTTTGAAACAATACAAAATAAAGCCCATCTGTCCTAAACCCTCCCTTAAATGTGGACAAACCAATAAGTAGGACTCAAAAGAACTTCCTTTTTATATCTGTAAAAAGTGTTTTTCATCCCTATGACCCCGAAGGTCATATACATTTGATGTAGCCCTGAAGGATACATTTTCTCGCTCTTCAATTATTTGCCTATTTTTTTTTACAGATTTATCAGTGCTTTTATTCTTGGTTTCTAAAATCTTTTTGTAAAGGTTACAAGTTAAAATTGAAAAAGTAAAAATAATAAAGTAATATATTTTAAAGTTTCATTTTAATATAATAACAATGGTATAAAAATAAAAACAAGTTAAATATATTTCTCTAATTATCATGCTTTTCCATATAGATTATTTTTTATTTTTATGCAATCAAAATTCATTGATTTTTTTAATGATCTATTAATACTGAGATGCAAAAAAATCTTCCCCATATAAATTATACTTATTTACATTCCCACCAGAAATAATGAGAATTCCAGTGGTCCATAAATCACATCCCTTCTATTTAGACAACGTATACATTTAACTTACATTTTTTCATGACTTCTAACAAAGAAGGGTTACAACTATGGCAGGGTAGGATCAATGGGGTGGGGTGTCAGTGATGGGGGATACATGGGAGGATGTTCACCTGGGCCTACATAAAAGATATATAAATATGTTCAAATGTTCATGGAGCACTGCCACAGTGGGTGGAGATTTATGCAAGTGAAAGATTATTGAATTCCATCCTAGAGAGCTCTGCCACATTCTCTAATGGAACCGCAACGATCCCCCAAGTGCAGGGGCAATGACTAGTGAAGAAGGATGGTCCATTGATGGGCCCTTGATGTTGACAACTATGCTTGTGAGCCTTTTGCCCTTGAATTTGCAACTTAGGCTAGTGTTGGAGAGAGCCTAAGAGTTGCCTCCTGAGAGCCTCCTTGTTGCTCAAATGTGGCCTCTCTCTAAGCCAAACTCAGCATATAAATGCATTACCTTACCCCCAATATGGGAGATGATTCCTGGGGATGAGCCTCCCTGGCACCGAAGGATTACTGCCAAGCACCAGCAGGTGATACAACTGGAAAAAAGACCTTGCATAAAAGGTGGAAAAGGTAAAGACAAATTAGTGTATATGGCTAAGAGACTTCAAAGTGAGTCAGGAGGTCATCAGAGAGATATCTCTTTTGCATGTCTCAGCAGGATCTCATAGACGGCCAAGGTAGATACTATCCCAAATAGTGGGGCTCCTGAGGGCTCTGGAGACACCCAGGTCCTGTGGTCATGGCAGATAGCTCCAGAGTTTGGTGCCTTGCCAGTGGGCCCTACTTTGCAGTTTGTGCTCCTGAGTGTGACAGAATTGGACTCAGATGTGACTTCTCTACATATGCCTCTTCTGTGCCTTTTATTTGAACCTATGTTTGGTGCTGGAGTTGGTAGGTGTACGTCCAAGAGACTTTAATTTCTGGACTGTCCATGTGCCAGCTTGGCCCTGAAAATCAATGAAGTTTCAATGCCTACTCTCCAGTTCATTGGACTCACCCAGGACAACTAACAAGGGGATGATGATGGACAGCGACCATCCCAAGGAACTGAGAGAGTCTACGACTGCAAGCAATAGAGTCCCATCCATCTGCCCTATGGGATCAAAGCCTCCTCTCAATTAAAGGTGGAGTAGGCAACACCATCTCAGAATCCTCAGAATTGGAGAATGAACTATGGAATAAAGTAGATGTACTGGTATTCTACTATAGACTTATGGTGATTCTAGCAATGAAAATAACTATATCATTCATGTGGAGGCAGTGGCCACTAGAGGTTCTGAGGGCAAGGAGAAGGAAATACAGGTGAAATATGGGAGCATTGTAGGTACTTGGGAATTTTCCTGAAGGACGTTACAATAATAGATACGGGCCATTATATATGTTGGCATAACCTACAAAATTGTGTGGAAGAGAGTGTAAACTACAATGTAAACTATAATCCATGCTTAGTGGCAATGCTTTAAAGTGTTTTCATCAATTATAATGAATGTAACACATTAATGAAAGATGTTGTTAATGTGGGAAAATGTGGGAGGTATAGGAAGCAGGGCATATAAGAATCCCCTATATATTTATGTAACTTTTATGTAATCTAAATACCTTTTTAAAAAATAAAAAAAAGTATTAAAAAATAATTTACATTTTTTTCATGACTCCTAACAAAGTTGAGTAACCTTTCATATTGACTGTTTGGATAACTCTGTGAAGTGCATATTCAATCAATTTTGACCATGTTTCTATTGGTATGACTGTCTTTGAAAATTATTGACATAAAATTTCATTATATATTGTGGATATGTGTTTATTGTTAAGCAGTTTATTCCAAACCTCTTATTAAATCCTTTGGGTTGTCTTTTGACTCTCTTAATAATTTCTGTTGATGAAGCATAGCGATTAACATTAAAATAACTCATTTTATTTTTTCTTCATACAATTAGCATCTTGTGTATCCTTCAATAAACACAGTTGTCCAGACAGCCTTCTATGCTTTCTCCTAACACTTCTTCTCTTTTTACCTTTCATATTTAGACTTGCATCCACCTATAATTTAATTGTGTGTGTTGTGAAATAGGAGTCAATATTATTTTTTCCCATTTGAAATCAATCTAACTCAGTGCCATCCTGGAAAGACTGCATCAAATCATCTGCATATACATATTTAAATATATATATATATACACATTATATATATATATAAATGTATATATACCAACAATGCCACACTGTCTTATCACTTTAATAGAGGACTGTACATTTGATACACAGTACCTACCAGCTTAATTCTTCCAAAATGCCTTGATTACTGTCAGACATTTGCCTTTCTTTGAGAATAAGCTTCGCAATTAAAAAAAATGCTGAAATTTTGATTGTGATTGGATTTAATGTATAGACAATTTACAGTAGAGAGTTGTGATCTTTACAATATTGCATTTTCTAATCCATAAACATGGTGTACTTCTCCATTTACTTAGGTGTTCTTACATTCCTCTCAATATTTTGTAGTGTTAATTGCACAGGTTTTACATATCATTTCTTGTATTTCCTACTAGAAATTTTATTTTTTGATGAAACTGTTAATGGTATCATTTTTATCTAAATTTAATTTTAATATTTTTGGACTTAGTGATTATTTAGTAGTATATTATTCAATTTCAAAACAGTGAATAATTTTTTTAAAAAATTAATTTTTAAAAATTAATTTTTAAAAATTATTGTTTGTTTTTCTCTAATTTGTTGCCTAATTCTACTATGGTTAGAAAATATACTCTGAAGTATTTTTTACTTTGTTGAGTTGTGCTTAATGGGCCTTCATATGATCGATTTTTCAGATGGCTTTTCCTTGTTGGGTGCAGTGCTCAACTTGTGTCATTTAAGTCTATTTTCCTTATTGTTGTCCAGAAGTTCTTTATTTTTATTAAGTTCTTATCTGCTTATTATGACACATTATTAATGGAATATTTTCTCACATTATTATTGTAGATGTGTCTATTTCACTTCTTGTTTGTAGCTCTGTCAATTTTCCTTGATAAATTTTGAATTTGTGTTATTAGACTTATACAGCACTGCCATCTGTTCAGCTGCAGTGCTGTGGAAAGAAGAGCAATACAACCCAGGTGGTACTGTAAGAAATTGCTATAGAGAGGGCACTTTAGATTCAAGTGCTCTCAGTTGATGCAGATAGGCTTAGACTGTGTTCAGAGTAATGTACTTGGAGGTTTAGAGCCTTCATTCATATCAATGCACCTCTTCTCATCATGGAGCAGGTCTTCATATTTGAAAGGCAGAATATCTTTGACACCAGATTGTGTGATTCTTTCATGAGCTCAACAGATATCCCCCAACCTGACCTCTTGATTTTCACTAAGTTTGGTTTATCACTTGTGAAGTTCAGGGTGAACTGCGGCATGTATATTATGTTACATATATTATTTTCATCTTTTGGCAATTGTGAATAATGCTGTTATGAGCATCGGTGTACAAATATCTGTTTGAGTCCCTGCTTTCAAATCCTTTGGATATACACCTAGTAGTGAGATTGCCAGGTCATATGGTAGTTCTATACTTAGCTCTCTGAGGAATAGCCAAACTTTCAACCATAGCAGCTACTCCATTTTACATTGCCATCAGCAATGAATACATGCTATTTCTCCTCATCTTCTCCAACACTTGTTATTGTCTATGTTTTTAACAGGAATCATTCTAATGGGTGGGAAATAGTATCTCATAGTGACTTGGATTTGCATTCCCTGATGGCTAATGATGAACATCTTTCATGGGATTTCTGGTCATTTGTTTATCTTCTTTAGAGAGATGTCTATTCAAATCTTTTGCACATTTTTAAATTGGGATGTTTGTCTTTCTGTTGTTAGGTTGAAACATTCCTTTATATATTCAGGATATTTGGCTTTTAAAATTGGATATGTGGTTTCCAAATAATTCCTTCAATTATGTTGTCATTAGGTACTCATTTTATTTTCATGATAAAGTCCTATACAACATAAAAGTTTTTAATTTTGATGAGGTCCCATTTATCTATTTTTCCTTCTGTTGTTTGTGCTTTGGGTGTAAATTTTAAGAAAGCATTTCCTAACAAAAGGTCCAGAAGGTGTTTTCCACATTTTCTTCTGGGAGATTGACACTTCTAGCTCTTATATTTAGGTCTTTGTTATGGTAGTTGATTTTTTGTTCATGGTGTGAGGTAGAAGTATCCTTTTTTTTCTTTTTCTTTTTGAAAATAGAAGTCCAGATTTCCCAGCATCATTTGTTGTAGAGACTATTATATCCCAAGTGAGTGGCCTTTGCCACTTTGTCAAAAATCAGTTAGCTGTAAATTTGAAAGTTGATTTCTGAGCTCTTTTGATTCCATTGGTCTATGTATCTGTCCATATTCCAGTACCATTCTGTTTTAACTACTGGGTTTTGTAATAAGTGTCAAGATCAGGAAGTATGAGTCCTCCAAATTCATCAACTTTTTCAAGATGGCTTTGGCTATTTGGTGCCCCTTACCCTTCCATATAAATTTAATGATTGGCTTTTCCATTTCTACAAATAAGGTTGTTGGAAATTTGATTGGGATTGTGTTGAATCTATAAATTGCTTGGGGTTGTATTGACATCTTAATATTATTTAGTCTTCCAATCCATGAAAACAGAATGTCCTTTCATCTATTTACATGTTCTTTGATTTCTTTTAGCAATGTTTTGTAGATATCTGTGTATAATTCCTTTACATCTTTGCTTAGATTTATTCTTTTAGTTGCTATTATGAGTGGAATTCTTTTCCAAAATTTTATTAATATTGTTAATTACTAGTGTATTGAAACACTACTGATTTTGGACTGTTGATATTGTACTCTGCTACTTTTCTGAATTTATCTATTAGCTCTAGGAGCCTTGTTAAGAATTTTCCATGATTTTCTGTATATAGGATCATGTCATCTGCATATCGGGAAAGTTTTACTTCTTCCTTTCCAACTTGGATGTGTTTTATCTCTTTTTCTTGCCTAATTAACGAATTGCTCTGGCAATAAAATCCATTATAATCCATTATAATATTGACTAACAGTGGGCATCCTTTTCTTGTTCCTAGACTTAGAGAGAAAACATTGTCTTTCACAATTAGGTAGGGTATTAGCTGTGATTTTTTTCATATATGCTCTTTTTCGTATTTTGGAAGTTGTATCTTTGAGTGGCTGAGATTAATGAGATAAACAAGTGTTTTATTTTCTTCATTCTATTAATACAGTATATTATATTAATTGATTTACTTATGTTGAATCACCTCTGCATACCTGGGGTAAACTCCATTTGATCATTGTGTATATTATTTTAATGTGCTGTTTGATTTGGTTTGCTAGTATTTGGTGGAGGATTTCTACATCTATGTTTATAATGATATTGGTCTGCAGTTTTCTTTTCTTATGATACCTTTACATCATGTATTAGTCTGGCAAAGAGGTACTGATGCAAAGTACAGAAATCTGTTGGCTTTTATAAAAGGTATTTATTTAGGGTGAAAGTTTACAGTTACATTGCCATGGAAAGTCCAACTCAAGGTACCGTAAGAGGGACTTCCTCACCAAATTCAGAAGCCATGTGTTGAAACAAAATGGTGGGCAATCGCTGCTTGATCTCTCTTTCCTGGGCTTCCTTTTCCTCTTAAGGCTCTGTGATGGTTAGCTGTAAGACATCAGGCAAATGGCTCATTTCTCTCTGGGACCCAGGATCAAAAATGACAGAGCTCTATTGTGTTTTGCTTTGGAAAAACTCTATGAACAACTTAGAAAACTGTGTAAGAACTTAAAAGATTTTAAACAAAATTTGGCATTGCATTAATCTTTTTTCTCCTCTAATCTCATGGACAAATTAAATTCCTTTTATTTATTGAATATGCTATTCACTAGATTGGAAAAAGTTGGAGGATATTTAAGTTGGTTGAAATTTTTTGGAAAAATGATATGGTGATACATTGGGGGAGATTTAGAGATACCCCTATTCTTGGTCTTGTACTTGCTTATAGAGACTTTCCCAAATGTGGTGCAAATTGTAAACTCTAATGTAAACTGTAGACCATGGTAAGTAGCAATGCTTCAATATTTGTCCATCAGTTGTAACAAATATACCACAGTAATGAAAGATGCTGTTAATGAGGGAAAGTGGGGGTGGCAGAGGGGATAGGTTATATGGGAATCCTCTTTATTTTTTCTGTAACATTTATGTAATCAAAACTTCTTTAAAACTAAAAACAAAAATAAATAAATGTTAAAATATATGACAGAGCTCTCTCTCTTGTGGTGTCCTCTTGAGTCATTGTCCATTTATATCTGCCCACCAAGCGAATGGGGACTCAAACTGAGTCACACCTTGCTGATGTGGTCAAATCAAAAGCCCTAAATTAATTTTCTCAAGTAAATTAAAATCCTTTGAATCTAATATAATCAAAGGGCATTACTCCAAGAAGAATAGATTATTTTGCAAACATAGTCTTTCTCTTTTTGGGATTCATAAAATAATCTCAAATTGCAATGTATGGCTTTGCTAATAGGGTGATACTGGCCTGACAGAATATCTTAAGAAGTGGTTCCACCTGTTCAAGTATTTGGAAGAAATTGAGCAAGACCGATTTTAATTTTTCATGGAATTTATGATTAAATTTAACAGTGTACCCTTTGTGGCAAAATCACAAACATACCTTGTGGCCATCTCCCAGTCCTTGCATACACCCACTCCTTTTCAATGTGTTCTCATTCTGCAGCCAGAAGGAGCTTTAGATCTAATGTAACCAGTTGACCATACCTTAAGTCTGAAAGAAGGAATAAGCAGTTCTAGGTGCTTATCAGGGTGGGATCACTCCATGGCATGCCTCATCTCCCTAGAGTACTAAAATAGCCACTCTTGGGCAGCACAGTAATCTCTCCTCTCTGATATGAAGTGGGTCAAGATGAGCTTCCATCTACAGACCTTGACATGAGCACTTGTCCTCCTTGGGGGACCAGCTCTAATAGGTCTTTTCACCCACTCTTTTGGACACTTTGTGCTATGTAAATTAGAAAAAGGTCATTTTTTGAGAATGTCTCTTGTGCCTGCTCCTGAGTTCCCATGACATATTCTATAGCAACTCATCTGATAGAATTTTGGCATAGTGAATAGGGTGCACAGGGAACTATGGAGTAATATGCTTTTTGTCCTTTCTTTTAATTGCTTTTTAGTACCCCTTGTACAGGAGCATCTTCGGCAATACAAGATGAATGGCTTTTTGGATTAAACTGGAGGGTCACTCCTCCCTACCAGCTCAGGTGGAGGTACCAACCTGAAATTATGATATTTAAGATGTATGAAAGAAGGGCAGTGATAAATGAGACATTGAGAACCCACCCACCCCATGAATGCTTGGGAATTGGCTACCTTGTTCCACATTGAGATTAATCAGGTTGGGAAACCACTGCACAGTGTACACTCCCCTGGCTCATTTCTTTTTATGTCTGTTCTCATTCTGGAACCAGGCATACCTGCAATCACACCACCCAGGCTCATCTTGAGGTTAGTATGAGGTCAATCAGTATTATGGAGACTACTATACCTGAAGTTGGGTTAGATCAGGGATGAAAAAAAATGTATGCCTTTTATGGAAAAGACATGAAATATGAAAGATAGATATGGAGAGAAGCCCGGAGAAGATATTTTCTTGTGGCTGTCCAGATTTATGATAAGAGTGCCAATACCAACCTGATCAACCAGGATGAATGGAAGAGTCTTGTTTGCCTCATGTCCAACTCCTTCCTCCAAAAATCTCTTAGTTGAAGTTAATGGAGGAGAGTTTGAGAATTGGAAATGAATAGATAACAGTGTAGCCTTAAGGTTCCAGGATATGCTCCCTAATCCCAACAAATTCTGGCGATGATTATTGGGCAAATGACAGACCAAGTAAGCCCAGGTTCCCATCTTCTTGCCACATTGCCCAATATTGACAATACTGCTTCCCTGGTGGGGAAAATAACATTGCTAGATCCTTAAAGAACATTCTTTCTGAAGGTATCCTCTGTTCCACCATTGATACTTAAGATAACCCAGTGTGGCCAGTGAGGGAGGCAAATGGATATTGGCTAAATATACACTATCAGTACTTGAATGCAGAAGTGCCCCCTTTGGAATATATGGCCCCAGACATTGTGATGCTCATGGAAGCCATAATGGCCTCCAATGTTGTTTGCTATGTGTTCTTTGACCAAGTGAATCCATTTTTTCTCCATTCCACTGCAGGAGGAAGACGATGATTAATTTGCTTTCCAGTGTCAAGGCTTACAGCATACCTTCACTGTACATGTGTATTAAAATTTCCCCACTCTCTGCTACCAATGGATAGGACAGGATTTGGGTAAGCCACCTGTACCCAGACAACCCCATGTGTTCCATTATATTGATGACACCATGTTGGTGGGCCAGACCAAGGAACAAACTGCTACATATGACACACATTGTTAACTGGATGTAGAAAGTCCAGCTGAGCCACAAATTCTGGCAAGATACAAGGCTCAGCCTAGCAGGTCACCTTCATAGGTAGCTGTGTTGGTTAGGCTAATGTGTCAACTTGTTCAGGTAATGTTGCCCAGATAGTTGGTCAAGAAAGCACTGGACTAATTGTAATGCAAAGACATTTCATGCAGTTTAATCATCAGTGATTTGACTGCATATATGGCTGATTACATCCAAAATTAACTGAGGAGATTACTATCAGGAATGATTGATGGTTCATCCAAACAGTTAAAGGTCTTAAAAGAGAACTGATTTCAGCATTCAAAGAGAGAGGTTACATCTCTATTTCATACAGCCAGAACCTCCGGAGGAACTCATTGAGGACCTTTTTAGAGTCCAGAATTCCATCCACACCTACAGAATTTGGACTTGTGCATCCTTATGGTCGTGTGAGACAATTTGGTAAAATCTCATACATTTATAAATGTCTCCTGTCAGTTCTGTATCTCTAGATAACCCTAACTAATACAGCTTGATACCAGGAGTGGTTCTTGAGAAAGAGGATATTATTTCTGAATAGGTTCTTGGATTTTTGCAATTGGCACTCTACTCTGATTAGACTCAAGGCCACTAATGTCTCTGTTTTCAATAACTAAAGACCACTGACAGTCCATGGCATGGGTTGGCAATAGAAATACACAAAATATCATCATTGAATATGACTGCATCCATGCTTATAAGAGGCAAGACTCTGGATTAGTGTGTTCTTAATACCTTATCAGAGATTTGTGGAGTTAAAAGATACAATGATGTTGGCTGGCTGTTCCAAAGTATGCTGGATAGAGTTGCCAAAGAAAGATATGAGCTAAAGGCTTCATATTTGCAATTTATGTGCTGCATGAATGATGTGAAAGTTTCTATGTGTGCCCTGAAAGAAAATCTTGTTTCATCCAGCGACAGAATTATGAACTTTGAAAACTAGACCCAGTGTCTCATAGTGTGAGTAGTACAGTTACAATGGAGACTAAAATCTGAGCCTTGCAGGGTTCTGCTGTTAAAGTGAAGGTATTGATTGGAAAGGAGTAGAATCCTGAGGATTAGGATAGGTAAATATGGCTTGATGATGATGGCAATGGGGACATTGAAACCCTAAATATTGCTGAAACTTTGCCAGAGGAACCTATAAAGCTCTGCCCTGAGAAGACAGCCAAACATCCTCCTCCCCACTCTGAGGAAATGAGCATACAACCCCCAACATGCCCTGAGGATACAACCACCGAAACTCCAGTCTGCCCCAAGAAGTCAGCTAACAGAAATCAAGTCTACCCCCAAGAAGTTTTCCATCAAACTCCCACCTGAAGAGATGAATCCTGTCTCACTAGATGAAATTGCAACAGAATGGACTGAGGTAATTGGTTTGCAAGGCACTTCTAAAATGTCTCATTACCGACCTCCACCACCGCTTTTCCTTTCAGAACTATAATAAAACCCCAAAGATGAAGTACAAAGTGTGACCCATGAAGAAGTACAATATACTCCAAAAGAACTGCATGGCTTTTCAAATTTATATATAAAGAAATCAGGGGAATACGTGTACAAATGGATATTAATGGTGTGAGATAATGGTGGAAGGAATATAAAGTTGGATCAGGCTGAATTTATTGATATGGACACACTAAACAGAGATTCTGGATTCAATATTGTAACTAGAAGGATTAGAAAGTGCTCTAACACTTTGTTCAGGTGGTTTGCTGAAACTTGTACTAAAAGATGGCTGATTTTGCCTGAGGTTGAGATGCCAGAATTGCCGTTTGACCAAGGTAACTTTGCATTGGGGAAAATGAAATAATAAAACATTTCAGGGATTATTAGACACTGGCTCAGAAGTGACATTAATTCCAAGAGACCCAAAACATTACCTGTTAGAATATGGGCATATAGAAGTCAGGTGATCAATGGAACATTATCTCAGGTTTGTCTCACTGTGGGTCCAGTGGTCTCTGGACACATTTTATGGTTATTTTCCCAGTAACAGAAAGCATAATTGGAAGAACCATACTCAGAAACTGGCAGAATCTCCACATTGTTTTCCTGACTTATGGACTGAGGGCTATTGTGGTAAGAAAGGCCACATAGAAGCCACCAGAACTGTCCTTACCTAGCAAAATACTAAATCAAAAGAATTACAGGATTCCTGGATGGATTGCAAAGATTAGTGCCACCATCAGGGACTTGGAGGATGCTGGAGTGGTGATTCCCACCATTTCCCCAGTCAACTATCCTATTTGGCCTGTGCAGAAAACCAATGGGTCTTGGGGGATGATAAGGGATTATTTTAACCTCAACCAGGTGGTAATAACAATTTCAGCTGCTCTTCCATATGTTGTATCATTGCTTGAGCAAATCTACACATCCCTTGGTACCAGGTATGCAGCTATTCATCTACCAAATAATTTTTTTTATCAATTGCCATTTTTAATGACAACCAGAAACAGATTGTTTACAGCTGGGAAGGCCAGCAATATGTCTTCACTGTTCTACCTCAGGAGTATAACAACTTTACTTCCCTATGTCATAATATTGTCCAGAGAGACCTTGGTCATCACTTCCTCCCACAAGTCATTGTATTTTTTATTGTTTTATTTTTTATAGGATACTTAGATTACATAAATGTTACACAAAAAATATAGGGATTCCCATACACCCCACCTCCCACACCTCCCACACCTCCCACAACCTCCCACATAAACATCCTTCATTAGTGTGGCACATTAATTGCAATTGATAAACACATCCTGGGGCTTTGCCATTAAGTGTGGACGAAAGTGCACATTGTAGACAACACTCTCTCCCACACAGTTCTGCATGTTATATGATGAAATAAAATGGCCTATATCTGTCATTGCAATGTAACTCAGGACAATTCCCAAGTCCCGAAAAAGCCCCTGTATTGCAAATACTTTTCCCTCTCCCTGCCCCCAGAGCCTCCAGTGGCCACTGATTCCACATCAGTGTTGTAATTTCTTCCTTTGCTTGAATCCCAATATGTCTAAAGTAGAATACCAATAAGTCCACTCTAGTCCAAAGCTCTTACCCCCATCCTGAGGAGTCTGGGATAGTGATCTCCACTCCACCTCCAATTGAGAGGGGGCTTATATCCCATGGGGAAGATGGATGGGATTATCCTGCCTGCAGTTGCAGATGCTCTCCATTCTCTGGAATGGCCACTGTCCATCATTCTCTTCCCACCAGTTGTCATGAGTGAGTCCAACGAGCTGTAGAGTAGGAGTTGCTGCTCCACCGAGGGTCCAGGCCCAGCTGGCACATGGACAGCCCAAAGACTCAAGTCTGCCGACATACACCTAGAAACTCCAGCACCAAATATAGGTTTGAATAGAAGGGACAGATGAGCCATGTGCAGGGAAGGCATAGTTGAGTCCAACTCTGTCACTCTCAGGAGAACAAACTCCAAATTAGGGCCCACTGTCAAGTCACCAAACTCCAGAGCTATCTGCCCTGACATAGGACCTCAGGTGAACTTCCTCCCATACATCCCCCATTCCTGACACAGCACACCAATGATCCTCCCCCGTCCCAGCCATAAACCTTCTGTGATCCAAAGCTTCTTCAAAGATGGAACCATTACAATAGCTTCATCTTTGAATACAATTAATAGGAACATGAAATAATAATAAGTTTAAATATAAGGGTAATATATTTCAAAATTTTATAAAAAACTAAAAATAAAATAATATTAAAAGATTGGGATATAAAAAAATGAAAAATATTTTAGAAATGCTTTTTACCTTTTGCCTTTCATCACTGCAATATCTGGTGTCCAGTCTGTACTGTAGCACCTTCCCCCTCTCATTTCCCAGTTTCTCACTATTTTACATTTTGTTTTCAAAGAAGTTTTAGGTCACAGCAAAGTCAC
>JAQZBX010054468.1:0-18640 GCA_029593785.1 Cabassous unicinctus
GAATAGTATGTGTCTTGGCGTAGGTCTATTTGGATTTATTCTCATTGGGGTACGGTGTGCTTCTTGGACATGTAAGTTCATTTCTTTTGTGAGAGTTGGGAAATTTTCAGCTATTATTTCCTCAAATACTCTTTCTGCCCCTTTTCCTTTCTCTTCCCCTTCTGGAACTCCCATGACAAGTATATTGTTGCCTTTTGTGTTGTCATTCAACTCTCTGAGCCCCTGCTCAATGGTTTCCATTCTTTTCTCTTTCTGTTCTTTTCTCTCTTCAATTTTAGCTGCTCTGTCTTCGGTATCACTTATTCTTTTTTCTATCATTTCGAGTCAACTGCTGTATGCCTCAAATGTGTTTTTGACTTCACCTATTGTGTCTTTCATTCCCATGAACTCCGTTACTTTTCTGTACAAGATTTCAAATTCTTCTTTGTGTTCGCTCAATGTCTTCTTGATGTAATTTATCTCTTTAACTATATTGTCTTTCATCTCATTAATTTGATTTTGGAAATTTGTGCTCATCTCACTGATTAGTTCTCTTAAATTCTGCATCTCTTCTGGGACTTTGATGTATTCCTTTTCTTGAGCCGTGTCTTCTATTTTCTTAGTACTGCTCATAATTTTCTGCTGGTGTTTGGGCATCTGGTTAGGTTGTATTTTACTTAGATGCTCTATCTCTTTCTCTTTTATAGGATTTTAGTGGCAGGAGGCTGTGAGTTACCAGAGGTCTTTTGATTTTTGGGTCAACCTTGTTAGGATTGTCCTGCTGGTTGCTCAAAACTGGGCACTGGACCCAGTAATTGGTTGTAGAGTCGTTTCCTAGGGCCTTGGGCAGGGAGGCTATAGAGGCCAGGAAATGCCTCTCCTATTTAATTTTCTTATGTGCACTTCCTTGGTCTGCCAGGAGATGGCGCTCGTTGGCAGCTCTCAATTCAATGCCTGATCGGAGTGTATTTGTTGTGACACAGACCAGATCAATGTGATAGAGCTTCCTGTCTGGGGGCTAAGAGCCTTGTAATTTAAACTTTCGGAGACAGTTCTCCAGTCTTCTCTGGCAGCCCCCTCCCTTTTCCCAGCTAGGAAATATTTCCTCTCCCCTTGTATCCTCAACAGTCAGTCCCTGTTAGTAGAGGAGGAGATTGGGAGGTTTGTATATCTTTAGCCCCTTGCAGGCTCCAAGGCAAACAATGGCGCAGCCCCACCCAGCCTGGAAGGGCTCTCGGGACAGGGCAGCCCAAACCTGGGAGTCAAAAGCAGGGTCAGCCCCAGGCTCTCTCTCCTCTCTCCTGTGGAGTCCTCAACAATTAGTCCAGGCTAGAAGAGAGGGAGATTGCGAGGGTCGGATTTCCCCAGTCCTTCCTAGGCTCCCAGGGCAAACCGCTGTGTGGAAGGGTCCGTGGGTCTCCGCAGTCCAAATTTGTGGGTCAGAACCTGAGTTAGCCTAAGGCTGTGTCCCTCTCTCTCCCCTTTCCGGGAGTGGTAGTTCCCTGGAGTCCCTTTTGACTGTAGTTGCAGGCCCAGAGGCCCCAGAATTCTAAAGAGTGTGGGGGAGGGTGCCGGCAGCAGCAGCCGCTGCTGATTCCAACTCACAGTTCTGTGGTCGCGATTTCCCTATTTTGTCCCTCTCTCCTCTGGGTGGTGTGCAGCCTTCACCTGGTGTCCTAAACCTAGAAGATCTATTTCGGGGCTGTTTCAGCCTGTTCTCTAGCTATTTTTCTGGAGAAGAGATTCCCGTGTCTTACTAGTCAGCCATCTTCCCGGAAGTCCATTCCCTTCCTGCACACTGTAAATTTTAATATTTTTAAAATGTTAACTCTGGGATTTATTCCCTGAGATGTCTGTTTCTTAATTTTCTAACCAGCTGGTGATAAGACAGAAATTTCCTAGAGATTCAGCCCTCCTATCAGGAAGGTCCACCCAAGGCAAATGCAAACTTAGGGTCCTCCCTGTCTTTTCTGTGTCTGTGTCTTTTCCTGCACTTGTGCTGGCTAGTGGCTTAGGAATTCCCATGTTTACAGGAGTTTGAATCCCCACTCCACTTCCCAGGAGACACAACTTTTCCCTCTCCCAGGTGTTCCACTGCTGGATTTAAAGCAGGTAAACCTTTGCCCCAGTTTGTCTACCTCAATTGTTTCTTGCACTGCTTTTGTAGTCTCAAGCTGCTTTTGCTTGGAGGGCAAATTCTGGGAGGGGTGGCATGCCAGACAAGAGTTTCCCAAGTCATTCTTTCCTAGCTGGAACAAGGCCATGGACCCGCAAAAGGACCACCATCCAGTTCCAAACTGCCCTGGAGAAGGGATGAGGGAGGGACCAGAAGGGGTGCCTAGAGCTTCCATGTCTCGCCAAAGCTGCACTTTCTTGACCTGCCCAGCAAATGCAGCCCTTCATCTGTCCTCCACAGCTCTGAGGAAGCATACCACCTTAAAGTCTCTTCTGCCACTTTTGTCTAGGATAGGTTGGAACAATGGCCGCCCTCAGAGCTGTACCCCCATACCTACGTAATCTGAAGCAGTCAATCAAAAGCTGTGATCAGCAATTGGCATGTGCCCAGCCTGGACTTGGGGAAGTGGATTTTTATGTTCCTTTCTGGCACCAGCCAGGGTGCAGCTGCCTGCCGCAAGAGCAGGGGATGGTTGACATTAACTGCTGTGTGGAGAGAGCAATTCACTGGTATTTTCTGTACTTAACAGCCTTTTCCTTCTGCTCTTCCCTGGATGTTGCACAGTGATCTATTGGACTCTGGGGTTTTAAAATAGTTGATTCAGACAGTTCCTGCCTGTTGAATGGTTGTTTTGGTGGAGGGACTGATTCCTGGAGCTTCCTTCTTTGCCATCTTCCCTGACACTCTGCTTTTATCCTCAAACAAGCTCCCTGATGTTTGGCCAGGGGCTGACTGGATTGGAATCTCTTGCATGTGATCTGTGGGATCAGAGGATGTTTTGTGAGATTCCCCCTGTCTGAGCTGGGGAAGGGTCTTCTTGCCTGATGTGCCCAGAGTTGGACAGGAAATGGCCGATACTTGTGATAAGTTAAACTTATGTCAAATAAAAGAGGATGGTCTGCTTTTTTCTCCTTGGCAATCTCTCATTGACTATACCTTTTATGTAATCTATGCCCATTCCTTTTTCTTTCTGCTCCCACCTGTCTCTCACATATGCCTCTTCTCTTACTTGAGAATCCTGAGAGGAGCTAAGCAGAAAACCCAGTATACCCAGGTTAGGAGAAACCACTGTGCCCTCATGCACAATGATGAATATTGCCACATAAAGTGGGGTGTATGCTACCACACACCCTCCATTTCGGGGCTCAGGATCTTGTCTTGGTTCCCTGTGTGATTTTGGGAAAGTCACTCTCAGACTATCAACCTTCCCTTTAATAGAACGGTATACAAAAATATTTGTATAGCTTATCTGCAAGTTCTGGTAAAGTTCAAATGGGATAATATTTGGAAAGTGGTTTTGAAATCTGTAGGATATAGCAGTAGCACAAATAATATGGAGCATGATAGTAAGAAAAAAAGATAGTCTATGCCTGTATTAGCCAGGGTTCTCTAGGGAAACGGAATCTGTAGGAGAGATCTGCAAATAGTATGATATTTTTTAAGAGTCTCTCACGTGACTGTGGGGGTGCACAAGTCCAGGTTCCGCAGGCAGGCTGCAAACCAGGGGCTCCAATGAAAGTCAGTGAAGGTCCTTGTTAAGTTTCCAGGAGATGTTGGCTGTCCAAAGATGAGCTGGGAAATTCTCTCTGAATGCTGAAATCACTTCCCCTTTTAAGGCATTCAACTGATTGGATAAAGCGTCACTCATTGCTGACGGCAATCTCCCTGGTTGATGCAGATATAATCAGCCATCTATTCAGTAAACCCACTGGTAACTAAAGTCCATAAATGTCCTTATATTACAATTAGCCCAGTGCTTGCTTGACCAGACAACTGGGCACAATTACCTGGCCGAGTTGACACATTAGCCTAACCATCACAATGCTCCAAACCAGTCTCAAAAAAATTCATATCTGGCCACAATGCATTTGCCACCACCAGTTGGTATTGTATATTACAAGGTGATCCGTAAGCTTGAACACCAGTCTAGATTGAAAACTGACAGTACATTACAAAGTGATGCACAGCAGCTACTTGAGGGGTGAACTGACAACATCTAGCAAGAATAAGATGTTTGTTGCAGAAAAAATATAGCATTTTGTTCTAAAAACCTTCAAAAAAAGAATATCTTCACATTTTATTTTCTCAAACAACCATGCACTTGCTGAGATCCTAAATGTAGGAGGTTTCCCATTTCATAATGTACATTTTATTCTACAAGATTTGTAGTAAAATAAACACTATATATACAATATAACAAAATAATAGCTTTGTCGATTTGGTTAAATTAGGTGAACTCATTGTTGACTCCATCATTAAGATTCATTTCTCAATGTTTCCTAGCCCTATCGACTCTTTTCATCAATTCTTTACTTCCGCCGTCATTCCTTTCCTCTTGTCTCTTTCAATTTTCTATTGAAAATGTTTCAAAATAATTATTATAAAAGTTGGAGAGGTGAAGAATGTTTTTATTGGAAAGAGATGAACCTTCCAAACTCATTCTCAGCTCATCATCGCAGCACCTGGAGTATGAAGTGGAAATTTCAGTCTTGAGAGTGCCTCGGTGCTTAAGAATGCAGAACAGATGTTTCATTTCGCAAGTTTTCCCAATTTATTTCACATGATATCTCTATCTGTGTGAGAGAAACACTGCTTTAGGGAATAGGCCTTTCCATTTTCTCCAATGAGCTGAAATGTGATATGGAAATGGGCTGTTGAGTCAGATTCTATGCACCTCAGGAGAGGAGGTTTTAAAATGTCTGTTTATATTCAAACAAGGACTTCAAGGGGAAACAGTCACAGTTCCACAACTGCCTCCTACCGAAGGCTGTTACCACTGCACTTGCCCTTTTCCTACCTGGAATGCCTTCAAATGAATGTACCTGTCTTGCAAGGTATGGCTTAATTTCATATCCTCTGAAATGTTCCTTGATTAACCCAACTCAGAGTGGTATCTCCTTCTTCAAACACCTAAATGGTACCTGTTGGTGTTGTCATTTTTATCACCATCATTAGCAATGTAGGAGGGAGAAAGGTGGTATAGGGCAGGGAAGTAATTTTATCTTCATCTCTCCCTGTTGCCCTTTAAGCTCTCTGATGGCAGAGACCATGCTTATTGCTCTTTACCACCCCTCGCAGAGGCTAGCACAGTGCCTTTTTCATGGTCGATGTTTTAAAAAGACTTCTTAGTTGAGTTGGTGGAATAGCCTTATTACTCTAGTGGCCTAACTTTGTTCTTGCATTAAGGCTAAAAGAGGGGAAAGAAGAAAGAAAATAAAAATGAATCTGGAAAGCTACTGGGGCAAAGAAAGTGGCAAGGAGTGAGGTTGGAGTTATCAGGAAAGCACAGAAGTTTGAAGCAGATAGATAATTCTGCTTCAGTTTCTCTCCTGGTCTAGATAGTCACCTACCTCTGCTTCTCTTCCTCCTCTTTCTTCCTTCCATTGATTCCCAAGCCAACCCAGAATAACTCTTCTAATTTCACATACTTAAGAATATGAAAATCACTTAACCTCAGACACTGCTGGTGGGAGGTTCAATTGCCATAACCTTGAATGGAAAGCAGCTTGGCAGCAGATATCAAGAATTCTAAAAATATTTACCATCATCTCGGTAATTCTGCTTCTGGAACTCTATCCTAATGGAAAAATCCTAAATATGAACCAAGATTTATGCTCCTAGAATTTTCCATGCAGCTTTATTTATACAGAGATAGGAACAATCCAACAGTTTATCAGCTGAGGAAGAGATGAATAAATTATGGTACAAGTCCCTTGCTGGAATGTTTCTTAAAAAATTATTTTAAATTATGTTCTAAAGGCATTTTCAGCTAATTTTATTTTTAAATTAACATACAATAAAATGGACTTATACAATAAAATGGACTTTTTGTGTGCAGCGTCTATGAATTTTAGAATCTGTATATATTTGTGTAACCACCATGAAAAATCAAGACTTAAAAAAAAGTTATGTTACCTCCCCAAACTCCCTCTTCTACCATAGTAATTGCACACCTTCCCCCCCATCCCCAATTCCTGGTGACCATTGATCTGTTTTCTGTTCCTCTAGTTTTGTCTTTTCAGGAATGCCATGTAAATGGAATCATCAGTATATAATATTTTGAGACTTGCTTCTTTCATTCAGCATAATGCCTTTGAGATTCATCCAGGTTACTGTGTGTATCAATAGTTCATTTTATTTTTTATTACTGAGTAGCATTCTGTTGTGTGGATGTACCACAATATATTTATCCATTCACACATTGAAGGACACTTGGGTTATTTCCAGTGTTTGGTGATTATGAATAGAGCTGCTATAAACATTTGTGCTCAGGATTTTGAGTGAACATGAGTTTTTTTTCCTAGCATAAATATGTAGGAGCAGATTGCTGGGTCATATGGAAACTATAGGAAACTGTCAAACTTTTCCAGATTTAAAGACATTTTTAAAAACCAGGAGAATGCTTATATTATAAATGAAAAAGTAGGATATGAAATTGCATATACAGTATAAAATATGGATAGGAAGAAGACAGGAAAGATATCAAAATTATAAAGTGATTGTATTGCTTTTCTTTCTTCCCCTTCTCTTTCTTCTGCTTCTCTGTTTAAACTCTGTCTCCTGACATCACGAGGCAAGTGAGTAAAAGCATACCAAATTTACAGCAATTACACAAATCTTAATGCTCAGAGGCCCCACTCCCTCAATTAACAGCAAATATCTAATATTTTCCAGAGAACCCCTACTCTAGCCTTTTCCTGTAGGAACAGGGCCATGAAATCAGAGTATCTTCTTGTATCTTGGAAGTATCTCTTCTCCGCTCTCTGAGGGCTCCACTTTCTGTCTCTCTCTGTTGCCCATTGTGCTGTGCTATCCCCAACTTGCTGCCTGTGCTTTTGGAAGTTTCCTCAGAAGCACCAACCTAGACCTATGGTGTCCTCTTCCACATTGGTTCCCAAGAGAGCTCGGGCTGCTTCTCTGGTGGTCCTTAGTGATACCTCTTTCCTTCCATCACTCACAGGCATGGTGGCAGGGGTGGCAGGAGACTACCTAAGGCTTCCCTGGAACAGCTCTCAATAGGAGGCCCAGTATGAAAATCCTCATCCAGTTTGTGTTCACCTCTTTTTTTTTTTTCCCCAGCCCCAACCCCATTTTCTCTTACATTTCTCTATAATAAATTCAATTGCGAATATGTAAGAAGGTCTGTATATAGAGAGGCAATCCTACTAGTCAGCAATGGACCCTCTCTATTATTAAGTGAAAGAGAAACTGAGTCAAAAAGTAGTCTAAGAAAGGTGAGGAAATTTTCTAAAGTGTAGTCAAATAGATCTCCCATTTCCTATTATTATGAACCCCAAAGCAAGATCTTATTATTGGAAAAGCATTTGTTATAATTTACTGAACTACCCTCCACCTGTTAGGTAAAGAGAAGATGGGGAAGCATGTATGTACTTGGAATAAATTTTGCTTCTGAAACACCCATCAAAAAAGTCACAGAAACATAATATGACCTGCTGGCCTATCCTGCTGACCCTGCAGACTTTAGTCTCACTCAGTGGTTTCTCTCAGGGGCAGATGATTATTCCTTCATTTCAGTCTCTCTCTGGAGGATCCCAGGACCATCAGGCAAGTCTGTTCAAGAGTAAAGCCCACTGTGGACGAAGACCAAGTTCCTTCCGACAGAGCTCCTAGGTCCCTTTGGAAGCACAGGACCTGCTTCAGTGTCCCACGTCTAAGACTGGAAAGTCGCTGCTGAAACATTGGCAGACAGCCTGCAGCACACAAAGGACCTCTAGGGGGCGATGTTGCCTCATATCACATATTGGTCCACATGTAACTTAACACCCTCAACTAACTCAGCCAAATTACTACAGCGCCTTTCCAAATATGTTATTAGTACACACTACTTTTATAATCAGGAAAAAAGTATGCTACTAATAAGCTAAAATAAGTGGAGAGATGCTTAAAGACCAATAGCAGGGTACCCTCTCATGGAGGTATTGCCTAAAATGTAAAAATAGCCTCTATTAAGTCTATTTTCTAGGCCATGGCTTCCTCTATGTGTAATTTTGGTAAATTGTTAAATTATATGGCTCTGGATTTTAATTTTCCATGTTTAAAATGGCATAAAGCACCTATTTTTTCACTTTTTAAATTATATATATATATATATTTTAGAGCAGTTGTAGGTTTACAGAAAGTAGTATTCTCATATACCTCCCACCCACACCTCTCCTGCCCCACAGTTTTCATTGCTATCAACATTTCACTTTAGTGTGGTATACTTGTTGCAATTGATGAACCAATATTATTATAACTTTATTTTTAACTATAGTCCATAGTTTACACGTTAGGGTTGGCACTCTATTGTACGGTCTGTTTTTATGGAGTTGTTGTTTTAATTTTTATCGTGATAACATATATTCAACCTAAACTTTCCCATTTTAACCACTTTAAAGTATACAATTCAGTAGTGTTAATGATATTCCCAATGTTGTGCTACCATCACCACCATCCATTACCAAAACTTTCCCATCACCCAAAACAGACACTCTGTACAAACTGAGCATTAATTCCCGGTTGCCCAGCCCCATCACTGCCCCTGGTAACTTGTAAAGCTTCTAAAATCATTTCAGTTGTATTCTCTAAGTTTCTGAGTGAAAACTGAGAGTAATGCTTCTTCCCTCTCTTTATTGTACAGAGAAAGCAAAAACTTAGAAAGAAGGATATTTTCCCTAGAAGAACATCTATATATAAATGTAAACTATTCTAATAAGTGAAAAGATAATGCTACTGATTTATAAGAACTAGGGCATAAGAGTTTTAATGGTATTTTCGGTTGGGCTGTTGGACTTGTGCTAGTTCACCCCCCACTCCTGTGCCCAGCCCCCTGGTAATGAAGGGGACATGTAGATCTCTCAGATGTGTTGACCAGTGAAACAGTTCAGAACTGTGAGTCAGATATAAAGGAAACTGACCCATGCCTGATTCCTAGATGAACACCAAACCCCACCTCCCAGAAGATTATTCACTAAATATTTATAGAGTGCTTTATACCTGCCAGGCACTGTTCCAAGTGCTGGGATATAGTGGAGAATAGAGCAGACAAAATTCCTGCTCTCATGGAGTTCATGTTCTGGGCATGGGTGGGAGACAGCTACTAAAGGAAAACAAATAAGAAGAGTACACTCCTTAGAATTAAAATGGGATAGAGAGTGACTGGGGGAATGACTTTAGATGGGAAAGTCAGAGAAGGCCTTTGAGGAGATTGTATTTAAGCTGAAATTTGATTGATAAGAAACTAGTCTTGAGGGGATGAGGGGGTTGGGGTAAGTGTTCCAGGGAAAGGAACACCTGAAACAAAGGCTGGAACAGATTTAATGGGCTCAGGAAACAAAAAGAACGCCAGTGTGGCTGCAGTATAGCCACTAGGGAGGGGGCAGTACAAGATAAAGTCAGAAAGGTGTGCAAAAGCCTGGTCAGATAATGGTCCTATAAGCCAACGTTAGGAATCTGGGCTTTATTTCAGTGCAGAAATGAGGAGGATTTAAAACAGAGGAGTGAAATGATCTGATATAGGTTTTTTTGTGGGTTTTTTTTTAAGACACCAACTGCCATTAGCAGGGCAAGCTTGGGAGCATGGAGACCATTTAGGCAGCCATTAAGATCACCTAGACCAGGGTGATGAAGGCTTGGATCAGGTTTGTAGTATTAGAGATGGAAGGGAGGGGACAGAGTAACAACAGCTTTTGGAGATGGAACTGTTGAGATTTGCTTATTTATTAGATTTACTTGGTAGTGCTGGTGGGAATGAATCAAAGGACAACTTCCAGCCTTTTAATTTGAGCAAATAAGGGCATGGTGGCTCCCTTTCCTGAGATGAGAAGACCAAGGAGAGCTCATCACAGGGGAGAAATAAATTGGCCATGAATAGATGGCCTATAAACAAGTATTTGGGTGGTTTCAGGCTTGTCACATTACAGCTGCAGATTAAAGATAGGTTTGGTCAAGTTAGCAAGTATTATACCTGAGCAAGCTGATCTGATCTGGAGTTTTATCTGGAAGGGGAATACCAGGATTGGGTTAAGGATCTAAGGTTAGCAACCTGTCAGATCAACAATGAAATGTCTGTTAAGGTGATTGATTCATAAGCATCCAGAAAAAGTAGCTCCTCAAAGTGTCTTAATTCCATCTAGGTAGCTATTACTCATTTGACCCACACCTCTTGACAGAACTTTCTGTTGTTTTCTTCAAATATTTAGAATTATATTTTGTATATGTTCACATGAATTGAAAACAGGTATATAACATGGATTCTAAATAATCTATTTTAATGTTTCAACATTCCTGAAATTTAAATAAATGAAGCATTGGACTTCTACATAGAGAGCACATATGTTTAAAAATAGGAAGTCTGAGGATGAAGGTTAAAAAATGGTAAAGCTATAAATAGCTCTTAAAAGCATAATGCTTTCTGTCCTCCAAAATCTTAAAATGTAAATAAATGCTTTAGCTTTTGACTCCAAAGCTGGAAATTTTTGCAGTAATACATTTACTCATACAGAGATCCTGAATAATTACGGTCCTTAATCACATCCGCCTCTTTATTATTGTGAGTGCTTTGTTAATCATTAAGTAGATCCTTCTAGTAGAAAGGCTGCCACAGCTTTGGTTTCCTTTTGGAGAATTAAACCTTCTCACCTCAGCAAGTTCCTTCCATATTGGAGTCTGCAAGGATAGTCATATTCTCCAGAGAATTAAGGGGACCCCAGTTATGCCTTTGGGAGCTATAGCAGGAGCTTGAGGGCTGGAGCCAGGATCCAGAACCTCTGCCAGCATATCCCAAATCCCACAAAGCAAATACTCAGGGAGGACCTATCTGGCCATCACCTTCATCTTGTCTTAGTTTGCCAGGCTGCAGTGACAAATATCACCCCATAGGTTGATTTAAACAACAAGCATTTATTGGCTCATAGTTTCAGAAGCTAAAAGTCCAAAATCGAAGCATTGGTAAGGCAATGCTTTCTTCTCAAAGTCTGTTGCGGTCTGGTGCTGGCTTGCTGCAATCCTTGGGGCTCCTTGGCTTGCATCTCTGCCTCACATGGCAGTCTCTCTCTCCTTTCTGGTCTACCGGTCTCTGCTGACTTCCGGCTTCTGGCTCGTCCCTGTGGCTTTCTCGGACTCTGGCTTTGAGGTTCTTCTCTTTGTAAGGTCTCCAGTAGTATGGATTAAGACCCATCCTGATTCACACCTTAACTAAAAATATCATCTGCAAAAGGCCCTATTTACAAATGGTTTCTGACCCACAGGAATGCAGATTAAGATTAAGAACATTTCTTCCATTGGGGTACATAATTCAGCCTACCACAATGTCCTACTTCTTTCTCCAGGGCTGTTGTATAATCTCTTCTAGTCATCACAGGGAACAGGGAGCTTGGAGAATGACTGAATGGCAGAACTTAGCGGTGTCCCCACATCACAATCGAGCAGCCTGGGCATTGGCTGAGGGAAACCCTCTGGCAGAATACTCATCACCTATAAAACAAAACTTGAGAAACTCTGACCCAGCACTACTCAATGTTATCATGGTCTCCTAGACGCTACACTAATGAGCCTCCCATTAATCTCCCTGCCCTCGTTTCCTACCACTCTCTCCACGCTCACTCTGTTTCCACCATGCTGGCCTCCTTGCTGTTCCTCAAAAACAGACACACTTCCACCTTGGGGTCTTTGTATTGCTGATCTCTGCCTAGAACACTCACTCCTTGTATTTGCAAAGCTTGCTCCCTTACCTCCTATCAGTTTTGGATTGATGTCACTTTTTGAACAAGGCCACCCTTTACTATTCAATTTAATATTGCAAACTTCCCCTACATCATCCCACACACTTTAGCATTTTTTCCTCAAAGCACTTATCACCTCCTAATATCATGTACTTATATATTATGTTTATTGCTTATTGTCTATATAAACATTTTAAAAATGAGTCAAGAATTACAAATGAGAAAAAACAGCTGTGAGAAATTTATAAGATTCCATAACCCTTTAAATTCTTTGTTGATTGTCATTATTATCTCAGGTCTATTTCCATCCAATAATTGGCAGAAAAATCATTACAGGAAAAGGCGCTCCTCTTGCAGGGAATCATGGGAGGTGTAACTATAGACACTAGTGCCTTGCCCCATACAGATTTCCTCCCACTAGAATAAAAACTTCACAAAGAGTAGAATTTTTGCCCTTTTGTTCAGTGCTGATTCCTCTGGCACATAGTAGATGCTTGTGGTGGTTTAAAGCTGTATGCTCCCAAGAAAAACATGTTCTTAAATCCAATCTATTCCTGTGGGTGTAAGCCCATTGTAAGTAGGATCTTTTGATGAAGCTACTTCAGTTAAGGTATGACCCACCTCATTCAGTATTAGACTTAATCCTATTACTGGAGTCCTTTATAAACAGAATGAATACAGAGAGACAGAGAAAGCCACAGAAGTAAGCAGCTGAAATCAATGCAACCTGGAAAAGAAGGGAGAGGGCCATAGACACTGCCATGTGCCAAGGATCACTGGCAGCTGGTCTTTGGGAAGAAAGCATTGCCTTGATGATGACTTGATTTGAATATTTTCTTTGTCTAAAACCATAAGCTATAAATTCCCATTGTTTAAGCCAACCCATTTCATGGTATCTGCTTTTTGCCACTAAGGAAACTAAAACAGTGCTCAATAATACTTGTAGATGAAATGACTCAACATGGCACAGACGAGAAAACTAAGACTAGATTTGGTCCCTGCTCCCAACACTGGCACAGCCCCAGGGCCAGTCCTCACCCATAACTCAGGATGACATTGCCTGGCCTTGACCTAAGCACCTGGTAGGTTCTCACTCAGCCTCCATATCCTGCTGCTGTGGCCTGTGACCTGACCCAGCCACACATGCCAGGGAACTTGGCCAGGCCCGAAACGCTTCAAATCTCAAGACCTCCCTCAGTCTAGGCTGCCTCCTGCACTTTTTCTCTAGTTCATATTGCTGCAGAACCTTTGACTCTCACAGTTCCTGTCCTCCTCTTTCAGTGGGCTCTACCCTCTTAGTTCCTGCTGGACTGGCTAACATGCCAGCCACTGGGGGAGCAAAGGTGAGCAAAAGCAAAAATGGCCCTTGCATGCATGGAACATACAATTGTTGAAATCAAATTTCTGGCAATATGTATCAATAGACTTTAAAATATTTATAGCCTGTAACCAAGATTCTCATTTCTAGAAATGAAAGCCATCTTGAAATAGAGACGAGACAAATAATGTTTATCAGAGGATTATTCTTGATGATGACAACTTGGAAACAACTGATATGTCCAACAGTAGAGAAATCATTAGGTAAATTATGGTACATTCATACATTGGAAGATAATAGTCATTCAAAATAACCTTTTTAGTCTTGAAAAGGCCTAACCCAGGGCCCCACGTGCGCATCTCACCCAGTAGCATGCCTGCAACCTATGTCCTGGGTTGTGTACTTATCTCTTTTCTTGTTTCTTAATAAACTCGTTACTCCCTTGCCAAAAAACAACAACAATAACAACAAAACTTTTTCAAAATGTCTAGACTATTATGAATACTTAATTTACAATGTCAAATATGAAAAGCAAGCCATAAAATGATTTGTTTAGTGTACAGAAACTTAATATGCATATGACATTACATAGCTATATTAGGGTAAACCACATAAAATTAACGTTTTTGTAGATCGAAAGGATCAAATATCAGTGATTTCATAGTAGAAAAACATCTGAAAGGAAATAAGCAAAAATGTTAACAATGATTATTTCTTAGTGATGAGATCATCAGCAATTTTCATTCTCTATACTTTTCTGTATTTTCCAATTTTCAACAATAAATATGTATTACTTTTATAATAAAAAACATTATTGTAAAACAAAAAGAGAACAAATGTTCTCCTCTTAGCCACTTCACTAAATCATAATGTAAATGTACTCTGGTTGAGTACATGTAATCCATCATGCCAGTAACTGCACCAAATGTAGCAATGGACTATAAGTCCATTTTATACATACTGCAATAGATACCACACCAGAAAAATATTTCAAGAAGCAGTCTGAAGCAGGGAGTTGGTTCAGATAAAACAGATGCAAGGCTTAGGGATTGGGTAATGGGAAATGACTGTTTAATGCTGATTGCCTTAGAGATAAGGCTCTAGGACCTGGCTCTTAATACTTCAGAGTAAGCCGCATTTCTTTCTTTCTTTCTTTCTTTTTTTTTTTTAATGTGTCATGAAGCATTAAAAAAATTTTTATTGAGGTACTATATATATACAACATAACATTTTGCATGCAAGTCTTATTGATCATCTCAAGGACCTCCAAAGCATTTTTGAAAAAGAATTATATTTTTAGAACCAATATGAAAAGCATATTGTAAAGTCCTAGCTCTTGAGGAAAATGGGGAGAAATTTTATATGCTGTAAAGATAATGCCCTTTTTTTTTGGACAGATGGTTTGAAATGACTTATCAGTCCTTCATCAGTCAGTGCTGATAAATGATGACAATTGTTAATATAGCCAGGAACAATGGAGAATTAAATATTTAACTAAAATAAGTTATTCTTTCAAAATTTAGTATAACTGCCCTTTTTACCCGTACATTTTTAACTCTGTAAATTATTCACTTAATATATGTACATTTTAGTGAGTACTTACTATGTGCCAGGCATTACATTGAAACTGGGTATAGATTAGTGAGCAAAACTAACAAATATCTTACAGTCCAGTGACAGAGGTAGACAAACATGCAAATATGTGCATAATTATTCATTGTGAGATGTGAGATGAAAGTAAAGAACAGGATACTGTAGGAAAGAATTAGGCTGAGGAGAGAACTGGGAATCTGAATCAACTTGGAAAGGTCTTTCTGAGGAAAGGACCTTTAAACATAGGAGGATGGGTGGAAGGGAAATCTTCCCAGGTTTAAGAAAAGTATGTAAGATGTAGGCCAGCCCTGACCCAATGGAAGAGACCTTGAGGTACTTAAAGAAGGTCATTGTGACTAGCTAGAATTTTCTTGAGCAAGGCAGAAAAAGTCATGAAATGGTGCTAGCAAGGTAGTCCTGGGCCATGTGATTCAGTACCAAATAGGTCACATTAAGGAATTTATCCTAAGTGGAATGTGAATTTGCTAAAGTCTTTTAAATAGGAAATAGTGTGACCAGATTAACATTTCAAAAACATCATCCTACTTAAGTATTTATGGGTGAAATTCTATGATGTCTGGGGTTTGCTTTAAAATATTCTAGCATTTCTCTCCCCTCCAAAAAAGGAAGGGGCCTGGGAGATGGCAGTAGATGATATAAAATTGTCAAAATTTTGAAAATTATTGAACCCAGATGATAGGTAAAAGGGGGTTCATTATATATTTCTCTGTATTTTGGGGTATGTTTGAAAAATTTGTAAGTTATTTAAGAAAAAATAGAATGAGCTTTGGCTCAGAAGTCATAACCCAATCCTGCTACTTACTATTAGCTATGTGAACTTGTATGAGAGTTTTTAGCCAGTTATTTAGTTGGAGGGAACAGTCCCCACAAGAGACCACTTTAGTTTCTGACACCAATTGCACCCCAGTTCAGGGGTGCCCCCAAACCACCCTCAAGTTCAATAATTTGCTAGAAGAACTCACAGAACTCAATGAATGCTGTTGGACTCACAGTTACAGTTTATTTGTGGGAAGGATACAGATTAAAATCAGCTAAGGGCAGAGAAGCGTAGGGCAGAGTACAGGCAGGAGCTTCCATTCATCCTCTCCTTGGAACCACTGATAGTGTTAACTCCTCCAGCCACTATGTATGACAACATGCATGGAATATTGCCAACCAGAGAAGCTAGCCCAAGCCTTTGGTATCCAGGGTTTTTATTAGAGCTTGATCACATACTGCCTGCATCCAGAGGCAGAACTGATACAGCGTGGCCCCAAATCAGACTGTAGACTGTCCAGTGGCCAAGGCCCCCAGGCAAACAAAGACATTCCCATCAGGCATGGCCTAGAGATCACTTCCCAGCAGCTGAGGGCAAAGGCCAGACTTCTCTCAGGTAACATTAATTCTTCCCTACACACCCTGGAAAGGTTTTTTTCCCCTATAATCCTTAGTTTCCACATGTGTAGAATAGTGACAATAATACTACCTACCTCATAGGCTTGTTAAAAAGATTAAATGTAATAATCTGGCTCATAGTGAAAACTTGGGAAATGTTAACTATTATTTTAGTATTTACTCCAGAAATATGTGTTATATTTTTCTAAAAAATCTTTCTGGTGTCTGCATGGAGAATGGATTGGAGAGAGGAATGGTGATGTGAAAAGATCATTTGAGAAACTATTTCTGGGGTTCAGCTAAGTGGCAGTGAGAATGGAAAAAGAGCAAAGTCTGAACTGCAGATGAAAATTAGGGTCTCATTGTCGTATTCATGGTGCTTAAAGTCCTGTGAAAGAAGAGGATCTCCCAATAGAGCATTTCCAGGGGTTCTTGACCCCCCCTATTTTTCCCATGAATCCCTTTGGCAGTCTGGTGAAGTCTATGGACTCCTTCTCAGAATGTTTTAAAATGCATAAAATAAAATGCATGGAATGACAAAGAAAACCAATTATATTGAAATACAGCCATTAAAATTTTAGAAAACAAATTTCGCATAGTAAATTTTTTTTAACATATTAAATTACAAGATCCAGCAACCCAATAACTACTGTAATGTTGAAGTGGAATGAGCATATATGATAGCTCAAGATATCTACAACAACTCTGATGTGATATGAAAATATCCATGTTTTCTATTGGTGACTGTCAGGTTCCACAGAAAGCAGAATCTGAGCTGAAGATCGTCATTTAGGAAGTTTACTAGGGAGAGCTCTTGGCCTCTACACCTGTGGAAGGAAAGGGAGAAGAAGAGCAGGGCAGGGCAGGGCAGGGCAGGAACTGAAGTGGGCAGAGGGTGAAATTGAACTGTGATGCATCTGAGTGAACTTACAGTAGAGCTGAAGATGACATGACCTACTACCAGACTGAGGAGAGGGCCAGGCCCTTTACATCCCAATGGTGATTAGTCTCTGGATGTAGGCCGACCCAGAAAGGGCCATATCCTTGGGTGAGGCAGCCTTCTGCAGCTGAGGTCATCCTCAAAGGGGCTCACAACTGAAGTCACTCTGCCAGCAGCTGGGGGAGAAGTCCTCATTCCTGAAAGAGGACCTGAGTGCCACATCACAATGTCCATCACAGTGACAAAGGTGCAGGTCCTGCAAGTTCTACTGTGATTTGTTGCCTACTTTCATATTGAAAAAATCCTGAATTTCAGTTAGAGGTTTTAGTAGAAATGAACATGTAATTTTTTAAATCTGATTCAAATTCACGGAACCTACAAGGACCCCAGGTTAAGAATCCTGGTGAGTGAGAAGAGGACTCCATATTCACAGATCCTGGTCAGATTCTGTTACTCACTAGAACAGAGGCAGTGAATTTAGTTGCTGCGGAAGGTTATCAGAGGCAGTGAAAAAGTGCAGAGAAACCTGTTTTCCTGAGTGAGAATGAATGATGCCTATGCATAAATAAATAAAAACAGACTTGAAACAGTCTGCAGTCTCAGAGAGAAGGACAGAGAAAGCAGCTGCCTGAGTATGCAATGGTTTTAGAGTTTTAGATTTTAATCCCTCATGAAACCAAACTACACCTGCACTTCATGGGATCTGTACTATGCTGAATAGTATCTGCCAAAACTTGATGTCCACCGAAGACCTGTGAATGCGACCTTATTTGGAAATAGGTTTTAGGCAGAAGTAATCAAGTTCAGATCAGGTCATACTAGATTTGGGTAAATCCAATATGACTGGTGTTCTTATAAGAGGGAAATTTAGATATAGAGAAACACATACAGAGAGGAGAATGTTATGTGAAGATGGAAATAGAGATTGGAGTGATGCATCTACAAGCCAAGGAGTGCCAAGGATTGTTGGCGACCACCAGGTGCCAGGATAGAGGCATGGAGCAGATTCTCCCGCAGAGCCTCTGGAAGGAACCAACCCTGCTGACACCTTGATTTTGGACTTCTAGCCTCCAGAACTGTGAGAAGATAAATTTCTGTTGTTTTAAGCCACTCAGTTTGTGGTATGTTTTTATGGCACCTGCAGGAAATCAATATATGATCCAAGAAATACTCCTATATCTTTATAATAAATTTCTTTTTCTCATATAAGTAGGTTTCTGTTGCTTACAAGCTAAAGAACTTGTCTAAGGCAAAGAGATACTTTTTACTACCCCCTCCCCTCCACTCTCTCTCCCACCAAATCCATGAAATCTGTAGGAGTTCGAGGTGAGGAACACCTGGCAACAAATATGGGGTTGTGAGAATGGTTGAAGCATGGGTGCCAACCTGTGTCAAATACAATTCTAAGAGCTCCATGAAAGTATAGATTTTCTCATTGGAGGCCCTTATAGTGTAACTCACCTCCAAAAGTGACTTTTTTTTTTTTTTTAACCGTCTTTCCCTTTTTATTTTATTTT
>JAQZBX010054469.1:0-18641 GCA_029593785.1 Cabassous unicinctus
TCCCCTGTGTAATAGCATCCATTTAATTGAGCATTTACTACATAGTATGCATGCAGTAAAATATTTACATGCATTTACTTGCATCTACCTACTTTACATGCATTTAAAACATTTAATCTCCATAACAACCTTGTTATCTTCATTTTATAGAGTTGGAAACAGAAATATGGAAATATTAGGTTATCTTCCCAAGATCACACTGTGTATTTTTTTCAATTGGCAAGCAAAACTTGTTAGCTTTGTTTTTTCTGGTGACCAGAGCCATGTATTAATTACAAAACATTTTCTTACTCAACATGGTCAGAAAATGGATTTCTAGTTGGTTAAAATACTTATAAATACAGAGTTATATTGGGATTTTTTTAAAGATTAGAAGATAATATGATGAATTTAATACCAAAACAATTAAAATGGCTTTTAATCATTTCTGATTATTTGAAACACACTCTGGCAACTTACCATTGCATCAGTCCTTACTGTGGACATTGTAATTACTTTATGTATTATAGAAATAGACAGGGAGAGAAAATGCCAGTAATAGAATTCTTAAGTTAGTTTTGTGTCATGTACACATTTTCAATATCTGTAATCAGATTCCTCTGCTATAAAAATGTGATTGTCCAACAGAGTTCATTATAAAGGAATTTTCACCTTAACAATCCTTCCTTTCTTTGTCTTACATCTCAATAGCAGAACTTATTTAAGCTCCCCAGGATATTTTATAATTGTTAATACTCCTGAGAACTGGGGTCTTGAAGAGAACAAAGGCATGGAAAAATACATATGGTGTCTTTCCCAATTGTACAGTACAGGGTCATTTTATCTTACTTATTTATCCTGAATAGATACAATGCATTATTCCAGTATGCCCTGGAAATACTTACTTTGTACCTTATACCACTACTATGTTTTATTTGGGGGATGAAAATGCAGTATCCTAATGTTACAGCACTTCTATTATATTTGCTCAGGAACCTCTGGATTTGCCCCCAAGTTAATAAGTTACTATATACTTGATTTAGTAATAAGTCTCAATAATAACTAATAACCTAGTTAAGTGCTTCCACAGGATAGGCACTTACTGAGTTTATGTTTACAATAATTTATTATCTTTTTTAAAAAATCTTTTAGTTTTAGGTATTTATATTTAAACAGAAAAAGAAACCTTTATCTCTACCTTTTGACTTAGCACAGTGATTCCACTCCCTTTTTTTATTAAAGAGATTGACTAAACAGACACATTTTGCATCAGATCTCATAAGTGAGCATATGAGAACTCTTAGGATAGAGGAACAGCCTGAAGACCTTAGCTTGGAAGTCTTTGGGCAAAGGAAAAAGAAAAATCATGTGATTAATTTTCTTGTATTAATTTATTTCTAAACCTGACTTTTTAACCTTGAATTAATTTAATTATATAATAAGATCATATTTTATTATTAATAGTTATACCTTTGTTTTTTTCATTTCAGGAGTCAGAAGTCTACTTAATAATCAGGAAACTGGGTCAGAATTTAGTCAAGAACTTAGACAGCTCCTTGGCCTTTTAAGTCCTAAGGTCCATCAGGAAGAAGAGCAGGTATTAAATTATAAAAATAATTTGTGATATTTACCAACCAAGTTAATTAAACCTCAATTTTCCTTAAATGTTCCCCACTTTCTTTCTCTTAATGCTTTAAATAAAATGCTTCCCCAGAAAATAGTCTGCTGTTCAGACTACCCACAAACATAATTTGTCTCCCATTTATACCTGTTTATACATATCACTGCATCAATACTTTTTCAGAATTTCTCATGAAATCCCCATCTCTGATGTTTATCCTCTTTCATCTATAAACTGTTTAAACTCGATTCACTGTTTTTTCCGTTAAAATCTCTAACAGTAACAAACTATAGTTAGAATCACCTAAGGCAAGCCTTCTTGTGCTTTGAGATATAATGATAATGTTTTTTGCCTCCATGTAAAAATAGTATTTAGAGAAATTATTTTAACATTAATGGTTATTTGATCATATTTCCTCTAGTATATTCAAAATCGTGGCTCTAGATTGTCCACTCCAATAGGAAGAACTATATATCTTTCAGTTTTCCACATGGAGACTTAAATGATTTTAGAAAAAAATCCAGAACAACAAAATATATCTTTATTAATTAAACAGAAAATGGATACATTGTGTATCCAAAATCCAAAACTGAAAAGGTAATAAATTTTAAAATTCAAGTAGAAACCGTGAAAAAAAAGACCAGGCAGGCAGGAAGAGGCATCAGGGAGTGAACCTGGAAGGAAGAGAGCCAAAGAAAGGGATTCCCCAATTCTGTGTATAAATCCTTACAAGTCTTAGACTAATCTCCAAATCATGAATATGCAGGACACACACAAAAGTGTACCAAAGGCTTACAGATCTGAACAGATTTCAACAACCACCCATAAAAGGTCAACAGAGCTTCCAGTCTGAACCAACCAGATTAAATGCCTATTAAATAAAATCATTAACATGTTAACTCAAAGTAGACTATGAAAGGTTAGGCATGTAAATTATAAACAGCCTCTCAAAAAAAAGACATAGAGTTCTAGCTAAAAAGACAGTGGATAAATTAAAATGTAATACTAAGAAATATTGAAATAAGCCAAATTAGGCAGGAAAGAGGGGACAGAGTAACAACAACAATAAAAAAAAAAATAGAGGGTACATACAAAAAAAATAATAAAATGGTAGACATAACCTCAAACATAATAGTTACATTAATGTAATTATTAAAATATAGAGATTGAGTAGATAAAAAAGCAAAATGCAACTATATGCTGTCTCCAAGAAATACATTTTACTGTAAAGATACAGATAGGTTGAAAGTAAGTGGACGGAAAAAGATATGCCACACAAACATTAAGCATAAAAGGCTCAAGTGGATATATTAAAAGCAGATAAAAAAGTATATTAGACAAAGAGTAATACCATAAGTAAAGTAGGATGTGTCATAATGATAAGAGGGACAGTTGTCAAGATGACAATTATAAAGGTGTATACACCTAATAAAAGAACTAAAGACAGAATTAAAGGTAGAGATAGACAATTCCACAATAATTGTGAGAGATTTAACACCTCTCATAAATTGATGGAACACTAAACAAAAAAATTAGTAAATACAGAAGATCTGACGTCATCAATATCAACTACCCTAATTTTATTGACATTTATAAAACATTACATCCAACTAATGCAGAATTCACATTTCTTTTCAAGTGTGCTAGTTCATAAATCAAGTCTGAATAAAATGAAAAGGATTGAAATCATACAGCTTATGTGCTGTGATCATAACAGAATTAAATTTGAAATCAGTAATAAGATTCCTAGGAAAATACCAAATATGTGGAAATTAAACAGCACACTTCTGAATAATTCATTAATTCATGGATCAAAGAAATGAGCACAATGAAAATTAGAAAATATTTTTTAACAGATTGTTAACAGAAATAGAACATATCAAAGTTTGTGTTTTGCAGCTACAGCAGTGCTTAGAAGGAAATGTGTGGCTTTGAATACTTATATTAGAAAAGAAGAAAGGTGTAAAATTAGCAGCCTCAGATTCTATATTAAGAAGCCAGAAAAATAAGAGCAAAGTAAGCTCAAAGAAAATATAACAGAGGAAATAATAAAGATAAGAGCAGAAATCCTAAATGACAGAAAAGAAAAATTAACAAAGGTAAAATTTGTTTTTTAAAAAATCAACTATCAAGAAAAGAGAATACAAATCACTAGGAATAATTATTAGGAATAAAAAGAAAGTTATCACCACTGATCCTGTAGACAATATAAGGATAAAGAGAATATTATGAATAAAATAATAAAAACAAAATTTAAAAAAAGAGAATATTGTGAACAATTTTATATAAACAAATTTGGATTCTTTGATGAAATGGACATATTTCTTGAAAATACAGCTTACCAAAGTAGACACAAGAGGTAACAAAACCTGAATAGTCCAGTATCTATATTTTTAATTGAATTCATTATCAAAAACCTTCCCAAAAAGAAATCTTCCAACCCAGATAGTTTCATTGGTGAATTCTATCAAACAGTCAAGAAAAATATAACAATATTATACAACTTCAGAAAACAGAGAAGGAGGGAACACTCCCAACTCATTTAATAAGGTCAGAAAAACCTTTGTACAAAATCTGAAAAAGACATTACAAAATTAAAGACACATATATATACATATACACCCTTTATTAACATACATACAAAAATCCTTACAAACATTTAAGCCAGTTAAATCTGCCAATATATAAAATGTATAATACATCTGACGAAGTAAGATTTATTCCAGAAAGTCAAGATTGGCTTAACATTCAAAAATCAATCATTATAATTCACCATATTAACAGAATAAAGGTGAACACCCATATTATCGTGTTAGTAGATGGAGAAAAAGTATTTGATAAAATTCAGCACCCATTTATGATATTAAAAAAGAAAAAACTCTCAGAAAACTAGTATCTATCCAGAGGTAGATAATCCAAGCTTTTTATGGCTCCAGTATATCATAAGGACCCAGGCTCCAATTTTTTCTTTTACCAATCTAGCATTAAACTTCCATCCTCAAGGTCACCTCATTAATCAAGAAGGCTGCTAGAGCACCAGCTATCTTATCTGTATTCCAGCATGATAGGAAAATGTAAGGAAGTTCAAAAAGGGTATTCATACCATACCCTCCCTTTTTAGAAGTCTTGTCTGAAGTTTGACAACACTGCTCCTTACCTTTCATTGTCCATAACTCAGAAATATATCCATAACTATGTAAAGGAAGGTGAGTGATATGAACTTTAAACCAGGCAGTAATCTGCACAGCCAGAAAAACAGGATTCTATTACAAGGAAGAGGGGGCAATAAATGACTGGTTAGCAGCTAGCAATCTTTGCAGGGAGAGAAAATAATAAACTATAATGCTAGGAGATGAAAGATAGCCCTTTCATTAAACTTCCAATCAAATAAGAATGCTAATCCTCAATTTAAAAAAACATGTTAATTCACATAAACTTGTATAAACAAGTACCAATTTCATATAGAATATACATAGTATATAAAAGTAACAATAAAAGTTTAATATGGTAAAATTAGTGAATTAAATAACATTTGTCTTCTTAAAATTTTAAATTGATTTGAAGAGAGAAATTAGATTGCCTGTTTCTCTTAATACATGTGCCTATGCTAAGCATAGATATCCAGAATTTCAATGACCTTATTAAATGTTTCAGTAAAAGTTTAGTTCCATAGTATTAGAGAGTGGTAGCCTCTTGAATCTTCTATTTGCTCTCTCTTCTCTTCTTTACTTATCTCCCATAACATTCAGAGCATCCTTAATTTGGGAGTGTAGATGTGAATGCTTATGAACTGAATTTTCAACCCCAAGGCCTTTTTTTTTTTTAAACAAGGGATTCTCCAGAACCCTTGAATCTGAATAAATAAGACAGGCATAAGAAGTCAAGCAAAGAGGTTAAAGCACTAAATGAGTAGAACTATGAAATCTTTGAAGAGAGTGGAAGTAACATTAGTCAGGGGGAATTTGGAGCTAACTAGACTATATTTTGAATATATTCTAGGTATTGCCTAACCTAGACATTGCCTAACTGAACCTAACATGCCTCCTTTGCAGAGTCAGATTTAGTATTCTTATGCCTTTTCTTCCCTGGAGGTATGAACTTGATTTTGCCTCCTCCTCCCTTACTAGAAATGGAGATTAATACTTGGCCAAGCCTGATATTTTAAGAGGTAAACTTTTTAAAAAGACTTTCTAAATAAGTCTTCAAATTCATTCTGGTTTTTAATTTCAGAAACTACATCAGGCAGCCTGCTTGATTCAAGCTTATTGGAAGGGTTTTCAGACTAGAAAAAGAATAAAGAAGCTTCCATCTGCTGTGACTACTTTGCAGAGGAGTTTCAGGTAAAATTTTTTTGATAAGAGCAATTATGATCTGAGAGTGGCTAGAGACATCTTACTGGAGTGCAGCTGCATGGAAATTTAGGGTTTGTTTGTTTTTTCTTTTTTCCCAATCTCCTGATCTATTTCTTTTACTCTTGCTTTCATTCTTGCTCCATGTGTTTCTGAGCAGCAACACTACAGTAACCAGATGCACTTTCAGAGCAAAAGGTATGATCGAAGACAGGAAGCTGATGTATCAAATACACAATCCTATCCACTTAATAAGATGTTTTGTAGGCCAAGCCTGCAAAGGGAGCCAATGGTAGTTAATTATCTTAAGACCTGAAAACCCAAAATTGCCATTATTGTCCATATATAATCATGATAAAAAATGTATGAGGATAAAGGTTTAAGTATGTTAACCTAATTTTCTTGAATAAATATGATATGAATGGATATTGTCATTGAAATACGACATAGTTTGCCATTTATCTCTCTTTCAAGTAGACTGAAAATGAAATACTGAAGACATGGCCTAGTTTTGATATGACTAATTCATCTGGGTTCTTAAAGACATTGGAAAGAGCACAAAAAAATGACTTGGTTTCTAGGTCATTTATGATAGTGTACAGCTATTTCAGAGGGGATTTTTACATGCAGCCTAGCTCAGAGATCAATTTTAGTTCATTAAAGTGAAACTTTCATATTACATAAGTCAGTGTTTTTTTGTTTTCTTTTTTAAAAAAGCTGAAACTATTCTTTTAATAACTGCAGCTGCATTTCTCAGTTATGAAAATGTTTTAAAATAGTTCTGGGGTTCAAAAGAGTATATTGTCAAAGGATGAAATTTAAATCAAGATTTGAATTCCTTTGGGCTGTGTCCCTCTGGGTCACTGTGCCTTTTAGTGGATATCCTATTCATTGGTTCCTTCAGGGAAAATAGGTTCTAAGTGTTATTGCGCATGAGTGTTGTTGGTAACAAAGAAAAGCATAATTTATTAAACATATATCAAGTGCCTAATGGATACCAGGTGTTATGCTAGGTATTACCAGAGTTAAACTTGAGTTTGTGTCCCAGCTCAGCAACTTATTGGCTGAGTGACCTTGGACAAATTGTCCTACCTCTCAGCTTCAAATTTCCCATCTACCTCACAAGATTAATGTAAAATTTGAGATAAAGAATGAGATAATATAAAGTTTTTTTAGCATATTACCTGACACTTGGGAAATGGTAGGAGGGAAACAAATGCATAGGGCACATTTTCTGCCCTTGAAGATTCACATATTTAGTCACACAAATAGATACATTAAATAAGTGATTTATCATACTCATGAGCGGCAAGTGTTATCCATTTCAGCATTGCCCAAAGTTTATTGCCTAGTCTACAGTATTATTTTTAAAACATTAAAAAAGCAATTCTGTAGTCAAGTAAAATTGGAAAATAATGAATAATTTGAGAGTCATAATGTATGTACATCTCAAGAGTCGCAGATGCCTTCCGTGGTGGCCTTGCCTTCCGTGGTGAACTCAAGTAGAAAATAGTTATTATTTATGGATTCTACCTGCTATCCTCAGCTATCTTTCTTCTTACATTTAAAAGTTATCTTTGATTTTGTATTTTTCACTGTGAATTCAGAACTTTAATGTTTAGTCCAACAATATTTGCCAAATTACTTTCTCTTTCAATATTAAAATCTTTATTTAAAAGAATCCCAGGATTACAGACCATGTCCATTTAGAAGTATATCTTTGGAATTTAATTAACATCAACTATTTTAAAATAGAAATTCCATTGTTTTCTTTATGTTACAAAACTGGACCAGTTATATTTCCATTCAAAAAGATTAGCTGTGGGGGCGATGTGGCTCAAATGGTTGGGTGTCCATCTCCCATATGGAGGGACCAGGGTTCGATCCCCGAGACCTCCTGGTAAAATAAAGAAAAAAATACAGAAGGCGTGAGGGCCTCCAGACCCTGTGAGCGGGCACGCCGTCAGGCCCTACCGAGCCATGCAGCAAGATGATGACATAACAGGAGAGTGACACAAAGGGAGAACCAAGACAAGACGCACCGAAAAGTGGCAGAACACCTCTCTCCCACATCGGAGGTTCCCAGGATTGAATCCCAGTGAAGACAGGAGGAGAAGGATGAGAAGAGAGGGCAGGAAACAGATACAGAGAATTGCCGAGCAAATGGACACAAAAACAGCAAAAACGGGGGAGGAGGGGGGAGGGTTAAAATGGATAAAAGTAAAATAAATCTGTCAATCTTAAAAAAAAAAAAATTAGCTGTGAAACCAAAATGATTTGTCTTATATTGTAATGAGTTTGTTTCCTTTCAAATATTTTGAGCTTGAGGATCTAGGACATACTGAAGTAGTTTTAACCTTTGGATTCTATTTAAGTTTTCAAATTTCAAGTTAGCTCCAGACTTTTAGCACCTTTCTTATTCTATTACTTGCTATAGTTTATACAAATTTCTCTTGCTTCCTGTGCAGCTGGGCTTTCTGCAAAGTTTATTTGTGTCTCTTTGTGGCCAGGTCATTATCTCAGAGTAATTTCCCCCTCCCATGCTTTTTTTGGGAGGGACTGCCCAGCACCCATACATTTATGGGTTCCGATTCACCAGAGCCCTTTAGATTCAACCTGAGGCACTCTTTTATAGTCATATCATTGCTAAAGCACTTTCATGGAGGTATCTTTTTTTTTTTTAATCTTAGTTTTATTTTTATACTCCTCAGTTTATTTTGAAAACAGTCATTTCTGATATATATGCAAATGAATTTGAGATTACATTTATCTCAAAGTACACAGAAATTTACTTATATTCTCCTATAAATGAAACACTGATAAAAGAACACCTAACCTATCATTTAAGAACTTCAACATAAAATATATAGAAATCTCTTTCTCTAGCTTTTTAAACTATTTTTTTCTCATCTAAGCCAATATATATTTGATATTTAGGTTACATTTGTATATAAAAACAGATCTGTTTGTCAAAGTAAGCATAAAACAGCATTCATATCCTTTCCTGGATATAATTAAATTTTCAGATGCAAAGTGGTCCAAATGGGAACAAAAATAGCTGACTTCCTTATGAAATAGAGTAGGTAAACACAAAAATTAAGATGCTAAAGATTAATTCCATGAATCATTCTCTCTTTCCTATCCTTTTAACATGCAAGTGTGCACTATAGGTGTGTGTGAGTTAGAATACTTCCAATCAAGATTGTGAACTTCTGACTAGGGATATGTAATTCAATAAAATGCCCTAGAGTAAAAAGATAAGAGGTAGTATAGGTGACTAGAAGACATTTGTCCATCAAGTTATCCATATCAATTTACTGAAGAGGTAGATTATTTAAAAGTCTCAGTGGTCTCAGATATTGACTTGGGCCTTAAAGTGATGTTTTATTTCATTATTTATTAAGATCATAATCAAGCATACTAGAATGCTAGCTGTCACTGGATTAGTACCTTAAGGTTAAACACTTGAAAGAAATTACTGTGTTACAAAACACATACATAACATCATATTTTCTAGTTCTACTATTTGTTTCATTATTTTTGTAATTGGGTAAGATAATATGTCCAATTTGTTTAAAAATATTTTATATACCCCATAAACTGTCTGAATCAAAGGTTTTTATTAAATCTTCTGCCAAATACAACACTGATTTCCATCACAATTATTTTTTAAGATAAGAAATAGTAAGTCAATTGAAAAAAACCGGTTGTGGCTTTGAGCTATGAAATATTACACTTTAACACACTGATGGATTGAAAAACCTAGAACATCATTGTAAAGATGTTAATCATTGTTGGGGGCCCAGATATGGCTCAAGGGGTTCGGCATCCATCTGCCATAAGGAAGGACCCGGGTTCGATCCCCAGGACCTCCCAGTAAAATAAAAATAGAAGGCATGCAGGCGAGCCACACGCACGTGCACAGCGAACCAGGCCCTGCCGAGCCATGCAGCAAGATGATGACGCAGCAAGGGAGAGACACGGGAGAGCCAAGACGAGATGCGCTGGACACCAGGAACTGAGGTGGCGCAGGTGACAGAGTGCCTCTCTTCTACATCAGAGGTCCCTAGGATCGAATCCCGGTGAAGACTTGAGGAAAAGGATGAGAAGAGAAGGCAGGAAACAGACACAGAGGATCATCCAGTGAATGGACACAGACAGCAAGTGGCGGGGTGGGAATAAATAAAAGTAAATAAATCTTTAAAATATACACACACACACACACACACTTGCCTGACAGGGGAGATACCATGATCACAAACGTGGTTTTCCCAGGGTGAGGCTCATCCATTGCACTCTGGGTCTGCTGACCCCTGCGATTTCCCCAAATGCAGGAAACTCAACTGTATAATTTGTGGTAGTGGGAGACTGTGTCACGCTTTTCCCTGAAAAAAAAAAAAAGTCATTGTTGGCCTTCAGCAATGAATGGATGCAGCTTTCCTGTGACTTCTCCAAAAATGCTTTGTAGCACCTAACACACTGCTGGTACACAGTCTCAAAGTCAGAGTCATTCCCATAATAGGAATCTTCAATAAGAAGTTGTTTTTATGGATCCCAAGTAGTTCAATTTTGGCTTTGCAGTTTTTACCTTGATTATCTTTTCTATTCAAATCTCTTAGATTGCTTTCATCCATACATAGTGTATAATCAAATATGGCAAAGTCTTTTTTGGTAACCTGTCTTATGTTATGAGCTGTTTTAATGTCATGATTTCTTAGGAAGCTTACAGCTCTTGGATCTGGTGACTGGCCCACGTTCCAGTCAGAAAGGGACCATTGTCAGTGATCCAATTATCTGAAATATTTTCATCAGTTACAAGTTTTCTGAAAACTGCTTTTGTAACAGGTGGTCGGCAAATGTTACCCAGACATACACACAGTGCCAACTTGGACACCTGCTCTGCCATCTTCTCAGGCGCAAAGAAGGGCACAGAGTGAGGCTGGGGTGTCTTTTTTAATTAAATAATTTTTCTTGATCCAAAACTTTATTTTACCTTAAGTTTTCTTTCCCTCAGCAAGCTTTTCTGAACTAGCTAACACTTGCTAACATTATATTGGGGAAATCTCACAATTTTCCTACCTTTATCATGGTGCTGATGATATTTAGGTGTTTTAATTATATTTGTTTGACTTCCCCTTGAACAGAGAATATGTCCCCTTCTTTGCCCAGAAACTCATGGGACTCCCACATTCATACATTTTGTTGTAGGACAGAGGAATACCTGGAGGATTCCTAATATCTTGTCAGTAGATAGTTTGCTCAACACTCTTTTAGATGGTAAAAATTCAGATTGATTAAATGTAAATCATACCTATCATATTTTGAGACCATGATCTCTGATCAGTCATTTGCTTTTCAGAAGTGCACTCCAGATGCCAGATGGTCAAATGCCTACTATTTCTTACAAAGAAACCAGTAAGATGAATAAATTTTAGTCTTTGAATGATTATAGAAATTCTTATCTGTAAAATGAGGGAGGGAAATAGCATTCAGAATCATATCAGTTCCTAATAAATGTTTTCAAACATGAAATTGAAGAATATGAGTCCAGAAATATTTATTTACAATTTATAAAAGTCTTTATTTCAGTCACTGAATCTCACTTTTCTACTGTCTTTTGGTTTTTATTTTCCGCCTTCGTGGACCACTTTTTCAGTTTTGCCATATTTCATAGCCTGCATGTCTAATCTGTTTCCTAAACCCAATTTAATAAAAAAATTAAATGTTCTGGTAATACAGATTGAATGATCAGCATGTTTTTCCTACTAACAGTATATTAAGAATATAGATAATGTAATATTCAACATTATAATCTCTAACCAATTAGAAATTTGAAAGATATATATATATAATTTCTTAATCAATTTGAAAGGATACTATTTAGGGCCTGCTCTCTTTTGCCCACCATAGGTGGGTAAAGAACAGGACTAGATCAGTTAAAACTTCTTTATCTACATGCTGTACAACCCAGAAGTTTTTGGGGTATCAGCCATTCTTTAGGAAGAAAAGGGCCTTTACCTTAATCTCCAGCTCTCAAGAATATCAAGAGACACTTAGAAACCACTCAGTTATCCCTCCATCTTCTCTAGAACCCCTTCTCTTTTTGGCGCACACACACATACTTGCAGTCATCCTTTCTTTTGATAATAGGGATAAGAAAGAAGTCTTGAAACAAATCCTCAATTCTGTCCTAAGTACGAAGTCAAGGAAAACTTAAGCTGTAATTGATAACAGTCAAGAAATTGTAGGGAAGTGGATGTGGCTCAAGCATTTGGGCACCTGCCTACCACATGGGAGATCTTGGGTTTGTTTCCTGGTGCCTCCTAGAAAAGAAGAGCCAGACAGCCAGTTGACCCGATGGGCTGGCGCAACGGGCTGGCGTGGCGAGCTGACATAACAAGGAGACACAAAGTGGAAACACAATGAGCAAACACAGTGAGAAACACAACAAAGCAGGGAGCGGAGGTGGCTCAAGCAATTGAGCACCTCTCTCCTGCATGGGAGGTCCCGGGTTCGGTTCCCGGTGCCTCCTAAAGAGAAGACAAGCAGACACAGAGTGCACAACGAATGGACACAGAGAATAAAGATGTTACTCTACTATTTAAGCGAGAACAAACAACTGGGGTGGGGGAAGGAAAGAATGAAATAAATAAAATAAATCTTTAAAAAAGAAATTGTAAGAAAACAAACAAAAAAACCACAAACTTTTATCAAAATAATTTCGTGAGTTTTTCTTCCCTACTTTAAAAGGTTTCTTTTTTAAAATTGTCTAATGCACAATTGTTTTTGCTTTTTCAAAAGAAAAATTGAGTTGAAAATCTTGACAACCCTCTCTAACTACACCATTATGAAGTCTGGGAGTTAAGACTATAAAGCTATAGTGAAGGTACTACATATGTTGGCAGTTTAATGCCAGGAAAAGGATCTAAAAGAAAAATGCTCTTAAATTAGTTCCATGCAAATTAAGTCTATAAAGGTACAATAAACAGTGTATTCAGCTTCTCTTTTCTTCTTATCCCCTTTGGTTCCTTTTTCTATGGGTATCTGAAGGCATTTTCAGTATATTTACTATAGATTAATACTTGTAGTCATCTTATATAGCAATATTAGAAAACAATAAAAACTGGGTAGGAATGACTAAGGAGAAATGTTGATAAATAGAAGCAGATAATACAAATAAGCTAAGTAAATAAAATTTGGAGGGCCACATGAAAATTTTCATATCCAATTATAAAAACAGTGTTTGTTAGTCAATAATTAAGAGATAGGTAAACATATGAAGAAATTAAATCCCATAATCACTCCATGTAATGAAATTCATAGTTAAAATTTTTAATGTCTATTTAATTATTTTTCTACATAAATAAATATATATAATTTCCTTAAGGATATTATAAATGGAATTTATTGGTCAGTATTTTAAGGCTTTTGATACATATTTCCAAATGGTTCTCCAGGCTTTTGATGCATATATCCAAATATTTCTCCAGAAAGGTTTTTTAGAGGCAGCACATGAGAGCTTATTTCACCATACCATAGCAACACTAGGAATTTTCTTTTAAAAAAATTGTTTTTCCTGTCTGCATTTATTCAGTTATTGGTGAGGTTATACATATGATTGTTGAGTGGCCATATGATTTTTGAAAACTGTTTATATCAGCAGTTTATGTTTCCATCACAGAACTAAACGAACAATGAGATTGCTGAAGCTCAGTAGGCACAAGGAGGAAGAGAACCATAGATTACAAGTGCAACTTCAAAGACAGAGAGCCATGAGACTTTCCCGAGAATTACGTCTGAGTATGCTTGAAATAGTTCATCCAGGTGGGTGGCAGTGTCAACTTTGTAAGTGTAAGAATGTATAGAGTATCTTTTAGTAAACCAAATATCCTATCTGATTTTTTATTAAATTTAAATTCAGACCTATTTCTCCTTTTTCAGATAAACCTTGTTGAATCTCTTGAGTCAAAAAACATTACCATTTTTTCTAATTAAGGACTATTGATTGATGATGAGTAATCTCCCTACAAGTTGTTCTTTTCTTTTCTTTTAGATAAATTAGTGAAACTTTAAAATTTATGCTTAAAGATTACTATCAGAGACATAAAGAAAGAAATCCTTTGAATGTAAGTAAGGAGTTAGAATGTTGCTACACTCTGCCATCAGGACTTTATTAATCCCACACTACAAACCTTGTGGCATTTCCTTGCCAACTTTTCATACTCAATGCCGGGAAAATGATTTAGAGAAATATTACACCATCAGCTTTGGATAAAATTTCCTCTCTAATTCAAATCCAGGTATGGTCCCTGACTGAATATAAGCAAGACACGTTCAGAGTAATTCAGCTTTTATTGCTGTCCCCTGCGGTCTTTTCCCCCCTCCATTCATAGATGTTTATTTTATTTTATATTTATCTTTCCACTATTTATTGTTTGTTTGTTTGATGTTTTGCTTGCTTGTTTGTTTTTAATATTTAGAAAGGCTTGTATTTTTATTGTAATTTTTACCATTATTCTAAAATCGAATATTCCGGTTCCCTTTTTATTATGGTTCCTTCTATGAGCAATATTGAAATTACTTAATGAATGCTGCTTCTCCCTCTTCCCAGCAACTGATTTGAAGATTAGTATCCTTTTATTACCAGTTGGTAATTATAAGGCAATCATCAGCAGTTATTTTCCTACTTTTTAAATATTCCCCCACTATTTTTTTTTTTAAGGAGGTACTGGTGAATGAACCTGGGACCTCATACAAGGGAAGCAGGCACTCAACAACTTGAGCTACATCTGCTCCCCCTTCCACTATTTTTTCATAGTTGTACTGTATCTCCCTTGTCAGAGTATTTAACCATTACAGACTATACACTTTTCCTTACAATCATTATTTACTCTTTGTCCTACAGTTAGATATTTATTTAATACTTAACACCAGTCCAAGGTCAATGTCTCTTCAGTTATTTTGGTTGTCTATGCTCCTTCTTGGTAAATTTCCTAGGAAGGACTCATGGGAACACTATTCCCTGAGATATTTTGTTTATTTTTTTAACTCAATATACCCTTTCTTGACTTTTTTTTTAATTGTGGTATCATATACATAACATGAAATTTGCCATTTTAACCATTTTTAAGTGTACAATTCAATGGCATTAATTACTTTTACCATTACCATCACCACCTTCCATTACGAAAACTTTTTCATCACCAAAAACAGAAAATCTTTATCCATTAAGCAATAACTTCCCATTACCCATCTATCCAGCCCATGTTACCCTGTGATGTACTTTCTTTCTCTGAGAATTTGCATATTCTAGCTAATAATTTGCATATTCTAGCTAAGAACTTGCATATTCTACCTATTTCATATATGTGAAATATTTGTCCTTTTGTGGATAGCTTATTTCACTGAACATAATGTTTTCAAGGTACATCCATGTTATAGCATGTTATTTCCTGAGTATTTACTTGTTTCTAACAGCTTTTCTGAGGCCTTTATTCTTAAAAGTCACTTTGGCTGATATGTAATCTTTGGCTCTCATTTTCTTTTCCAAGTATAACTTAAAGATGTTACTCTACTATTTAAGGGAATAAAGCATCACTGTCAAAAAGTCCATTGAGAATCTGATTTTTTTTTCCTTACAAATGATTTGATCTTTTTACCTGACTGGACTAAGCATGTTGATTTTCTTTTAAATCAAGTAATTTTAGTAAAATATGTTTTGGTGTTGGGCTTTATGGATCAGTTTTCCCAGGTGTATGGTGTGCCCTTTCAATGCCTAATTTCAGATTTTTTATTATTGTTATTATTATATCAGGAACATTATCTTAAATTCTAGTTTTTAATATTTGCTCACTTCGATTACTTTGGCTTTCTTCTTCGAGGATTTCTATTACATATCTGTGTGCTTTTGCCTATTTTCTATATTTATCTTTTCCCATAAATCCTTCTCTCTACATTTTTTATCAATTTTATTGATACATATTAATAAAGTATAAATTCATCCAAAGTGTACAGTCAGTGGTGTTTGATATAATCACTTGGTTTTGCATTTATTGCTTCAGACATTTTTAGAGCATTTTCATTATTCCAGTAATAAAATAATACTAAAAAACAAAAACAAAACAAACAAACAAAACTCATTACCTCTTAATCACTCTATGCTTCCCCTGCTGTACATAGCTGCTATTCTATTTCCTTCTCTCTAGTTTAATTGTATTTATATTTTGTAAAAACAGTCTTATGTATGCAAAATCACCCATATTCCATGTTTTTTCTACATGAGGTTTCACTATGTTATACAGTCCCCTGTTACATTTTTTAGCTTTCCTTCTAGTAATATACATATCCTTAGAATGTCCCTTTCAACCGTTGTCATACCCATATAATAGCTCTGCTAGTTACAAACACCATGATGTGCTCTCACCATTTCCATTCATTTCTTAGGATTTACAAATGAACTTTTAACTAATTCTGCACAGATTAACCATCAGCTTTCCATTCTCTACACTCATTGTATTTTCTAGTGACCTATATTCTAATTATTAATTCCATGAGTTTACATAATATATTTAGTTCATAATAGTGCAATCATACAATATTTGTCATTTTGTGTCTGGCTTGCTTCACTTAACGTAATGTCCTCCAGGTTCAATCATGTTGTCATATGCTTCACGACTTCATTTCTTCATACTGCTGATAATATTCCATCTGTTTGTACACACCACAATTTGTTTATCCATTCATCAGTTGATGGACACCTGGGTTGTTTCCAACTTTTGGCAATCGTGAATAACGCCGCTCTGAATGTTGGTGTGCAGATGTCTATTCGTGTCACTGCTCTCAGTTCTTCTGGGTATATACCTAGTGATGGTATTGCCAAGTCACATGGCAAGTCTATATTCAACTTCCTTAGGAACTTCCAAACAGTCCTCCGCAGTGGCTGTACCATTCTACATTCCCACCAACAGTAAATAAGCATTCCTATCTATCTACATCCTCTCCAACATTTAAAGTTTTCTGACTTTCAATAGGGGCCAGTCTAATAGGTTTGAAATGGAATCTCATTGTAGTTTTGATTTGCATTTCCCTAATCGCTAGTGATGTTGAACATTTTTTCATGTTTTTCTTTGTCACTTATATTTCCTCTTTGGACAGTTTCTTTTTCAAGACTTTGGCCCATTTTTTAATCAGGTTGTTTGTCTTTTTATTGTTGAGTTGTATGATCTCTTTATATATCATGGATATTAAACCCTTATCGGATATGTGATTGCCAAATATTTTCTCCCATTGAGTTGGCTGCCTTTTCACTCTTTTGACAAAGTCCTTTGAGTTGCAAAAGTATTTAATTTTAAGGAGGTCCCATTTATCTATTTTATCTTTTGTTGCTTATGCTTTGGGTGTAAGGTTTAAGAAACTACTGCCTAGCACAAGATCTTTTTTTTTATTTTTATTTTTTTCTACCACAAAATCTTGAAGATGTTTCCCTACATTTTCTTCTAGGAGTTTTATGGTTGTTGCTTTTATATTTAGGTCCTTGGTCTATTTTGAGTTAAATTTTGTATAAGGTGTGAGATAGGGGTTCTCTTTCTTTCTTTTGGATATGGCTATCCAGTTCTCCCAGCACCATTTGTTGAATAGACTGTTCTGGCTCAGCTGGGTGGGCTTAACAGCCTTGTCAAAAATAACTTGACTGTAGAAATGAGGGTCTATTTCCGAGTTCTCAATTCAGTTCCATTGGTCAGTCTTCTGTCTTTATGCCAGTACCATACTGTTTTTGCCACTGTAGCTAAGTAATATGCTTTAAAGTCAGGAAGTGAAAGTCTTCCAACTTCATTCCTCTTTTTAAAGACATTTTTGGCTATTAGGGGCCCCTTACCCTTCCAAATAAATTTGATTATTGGCTTTTCCATTTTTGCAAAAAAAGCTTTCCCACTGAGATCAGGAACAAGACAAGGATGCCCACTATCACAATTGTTATTCAATATTGCCAGAGCAATTAGGCTAAATAAAGAAAAAAAAGGCACCCAAATAGGAAAAGAAGAAGTAAAACTTTCACTATTCACTGGTGATATGATCTTATATCTAGAAAATCCTGAAAAATCCAGAACAAAGCTACTAGCACTAATAGATGAGTTCAGCAAAGTGGCAGGATACAAGATTAATATGCAAAAATCAATAGCATTTCTATATAGTACTGATCTGCAATCTGAGAGGAAATCAGAAAAAAATAATTCCATTTATAATAGGGACTAAAATAATCAAATATTTAGGGATAAACTTAACCAAGGACATAAAGGACCTGTATTCAGAAAACTAAAAAATACTGCTAAAGGAAACCAAAGAAGGCTTAAATAAATAGAAAGACATCCTGTGTTGATGGATTGGAAGAGTAAATATCATTAAGATGTTAGTGCTACCCAAACTGGTTTACAGATTTCAATGCAATCCCAATAAAAATCTATATTTTTTATTTAAAATTTTCTTTCTTTTTCATCTCTTTTTTCTAGTTTAGTGTTCACTGCTGAAGTAGTGTTTTCTTTTATTTCTAATTCTTTCCTGAGTTCTAGCTAATCATTTGTTTTTCTAATTCTGATTTATATTGGTCTTTCATATCCTTCAAATTTTCTTAAATTTTTTAGCTTGTTGTAAAATACTAGGTTATAATTTTTATCAGTTTCTTTTTTTTTTTTTTT
>JAQZBX010054470.1:0-18641 GCA_029593785.1 Cabassous unicinctus
CAGGAACTGAACCCAGGACCTCCCATGTGGAAGAGAGGCGCTCAATCACCTGAGCCACCTCAGCTCCCTGGTTTGTTGTGTCTCTCATTGTCTTTCCTCTGTGTCTCTTTTGTTGCGTCATCTTGTTGCGTCAGCTCACCGTGCCTGCCCATCGCACAAGCTTGCCTTCTCCAGGCGGCACCAGGAACTGAATCCGGGACCTCCCATATGGTAGGCGGAAGCCCAATCGCTTGAGCCATATCCACTTCCCCTAATTTAGAATTTATGATTATTCAGATAGAGTTATACAAAAATTTACCTTCAACTTAGCAATTTAAAGTGTTTGCTGTCCAAATGAATCTATGAATAAAAGTTTAGAAAAGAAATACTAGCTGTTAAAAAAAAACACAAAAAACTTTCAAGTGCTTTAGAAGCACTTGTTTATAGTAGAAACCAGGTTAGCATTGTCATCTGGTTTTACCAACAAGAAAGGTCTATATATAGGAATTTCTTGTCATTTCAACATATAGCTTTACAAGCATCTGACATAAAAGATTTAGCTGAGTTACTAGAGAGTATCTTGCCTTTTCTGTTCCATTTTCAGGGAGAAAATTGGGTTATTTGCCTTACAATGTATTAGTAAACAAAGGTAAATAGTCTGCTTGATGCTTTTATCTTTAAAAGGGTCTGCTTGTGGGGCTGGCCCTCAGCTGGCATTTGCGAACTTGGCTTTTAGAATGTTGTTTTGCCTGGAACACTGAATCCTGCTATACCAACTTGTCTAGATTGTACAAATAATGTGATTTATGGTGTCACCTGCTTTCCTTCTGGAAGTCTGGAATTTTGGTAGTTGTTGCTGGTTTCAACAGCAGAAGATGCCTATGTGACCAGCTCCCAGTAAAAATCCTGGACTTTGAGTCTTAAGCAGGCTTTCTTGGACAGAACACACTTCATATGTGTTATTGAATTTTATTGCTGGAAAGAGTGTGCTCTATGTGGCCCCTCTCAGAAGGGAGAACATTGGGAAGTTTGTACCTGGATTCTTCCAGACACTGCCTGATGTCTTTTTCCCTTTACTGCAATAAACCATACCCATGATAAACCACTTCTGAGTACTATGAGTCTTTCTAGAAAGTCATCAAATGTATAAGAGGTCATGGAACCCCTGAAACAATAATTGATAGGCCTTTCATTTGTCTGCAAGTTTTAGGAAGTAGAGGTGAAAAAGCAGTAAGTCAGATCATCTCGGGGGATATGAACAAAAATTTAGTTAAGAGTTTTAGATTAAAATGATGTCTTATTTGACAACTTTTATTTATGTATGTATGACTGTATTATGCTGGCCTTAAAGGTACATATGATTTTACATAAGAAAACACAAACATAGCAATAAAATGTTAACAGGTGCAATAGCAGGTGTATATAAGGACAAAGAGAAGAACAGTTCAGTTATACTTGGGATTATGGAAAGTATGGGCCAAGAAAAGTTTCAAAAAGAAGCTTAAGATGAATATTGACAGGGGAGCAGGTGTAGCTCAGTGGTTGAGCACCTGCTTCCCATGTATGAGGTCCTGGGTTCAATCCCTGGTACCTCCTGAAAAAAAAAAAAAAAAGATGAATGTTGACAAATGAGGTGGGCCCAAATGATGGAAGGATTGTAAGGAGATCCTTTCAGTTAAAGGGCAGAATTTTAGTAATGCTATGAAGGTATAAGAGCAGCATGTTTTCAGAGAACTCCAAGTATGGCTGATATAGAAAGCATGAGCACTACTTGGCAATAGTCATAATCATAACATGGAGTACCCCAAATACCAGGCAAAGAAACTTGGTTTTTTTTACATCATACGTAATGGAGAGCCATTGAAAGCAGATCTGATGAATGATGGAGACAGACTGGAGGCAGCTGGAAGACTATTTCAATAAACCAGGTAAGAAGTGATGAGGTAACAGCAGTAGAGTGAAGAGGATGACTTCTATTTTATTTACCATTCAAATAGATAACATGGCACCTATCATTCAAAATATTAGCAGATTATAGTAAAACATTTACAAAATACTACAAGAGTTCTAATGTAGTATATGAGCAGGAAAGACGATCATCTGCAATGATATTATTTTTCTAATTTTGTTTATCATAAGCAGAATTTTATATTTCTTGAGCATCCTCAATTGCTAAAAGGGGAAGTAGAACAAATGTATGTCAGGTGTCAGGAAAAAACTGCCCCATAATTAGAATTTCCCCAGACAATCTCTAAATAAATAAGAAATAACTGAGGTAGATGAGAATGAGTCTAATCTCATTCACTCTGAAGAGAATTGATAATTTTCGCATTTTCTATTTTACCATTGTTTATTAGGTCATAATAATCTCCACTTTATTGTTTTAGCTTTTCTAAAACTCATTTAAAGCAGCGTAATACTTTTTAGTTGCAATGTTCATTGTAAAAGTAGAAACCAGCTCTGAGTACTTTGGATAAAAAGTATGTATCAAAATATCAAAAAGCTCTGAAACAAATTCTATTTTACTGTGATTTAACTAAAAAGTGGTAATTAGTAGTAGACTAATTTGCAAAAGGTTACTTCAAACATACCTTAATATTAAAAACAGCACTGGCACAAAAGCAAAAACAAGGTTTTGAGACTTTTAAATGGGAATCCTCCTGAGAAAGGGCCTTAACCAAAGAATCTACACACCTATAATATTTTTTTGGCTTATTTCATTATTTCTGTATTCTCCATGGGTAATACTCTTACAATTTCACATTTTAAAAAATTGTTGCTACATATCATGTTTTATGTTACACTTTGTTTTTGAAACTAATGGTAAATAACAGATATGTGCCACTAGAATTAGGTACAATGTTGATTTTATCAGGTAAGGTTTTTGGTAGAGTATTGATGGGATGAAGGCTCACTTTAAAGTGTTACTCAATAATGTATCCCATTTTTGGGTAGAACAGAAATGTTTGAGAATTATGTATCATCCTGATGCGTGACATTGTTTTTTTTTTTCTTTGATGTGTGACAAGTTTTACAAGGAAACAACTTTCTTTCAAAACTCAAAATTTTAAACCTATGCACAGAATTAGACTACAGTCCATTTTTAGTTATTGATCTCAAGAAAAAGAAATATATCTGAATAACAAGGTTGCTAACTAATATCCTGAATCAAGTTAAAAACAAAAATAAATTGCATTCAACAAAATATTCAAAGTAACCTATAAAGTATACCATTTCAGATTATAATTTCCATGTAACACACTTGAAGTGAACATCAGTTACATCTGCACATGATATATTTCTTTTCATTCTACTCCCATGCAGTGCATGCAGCTAAATAGTTTGTGAAAAGCAACCTGCTTTACAATGCTTAGCACTTATAGTTGAGTAAGTTCAAAGGAAATATTAACTGTTAATAGGAAAGGTGGTTAGCTGTGGAAAAAGAGGACCTGGCAAATCCATCAAAAAGAAGAAATTAAATAATGAAGGAACATACTGAATTACCTCATTATTCTATCACCTATTGTTGTTCCTCTGATATTAAATCTAGTGAAGGGAACACAATAACTAAAGTCACTCATAAAGACTTCAAAGAACCAAATAGTTAAAGCATTAAGGTCACCACTTTTATCATCAATCATCACAATTTTAAAAGATCTGTTTTCCCTTTGTGATTTAAGGCATTAAGTGAGAAATATGTCATTCAGCTAAATGTGTATGAGGAAATTATGGAAATGGAAACAGTCACTGAAGAGAGACTGGAAGGATGACGCTGCATTTAATCCCTTTTGCCTTTTAGATAGATTAGAACCTAACCATGTCACAGAGTGTGGGGAACTGAACTGACTTATATAATGGGTACCATCCACTGGAACACCTACATTACTGCTCCTCAGGGCTGAGGTGCTCTTTGGGAAATAAGTAATTAAGCCCTGAGCTGACTCATCTAGCCTCATCGGAAGACTATATCGCAACCAAGCAAAGAATAACAGAGCTTTTAGCTTCCCAGGAGCTCAGTTCTTTTTCTCTGCAAGTTTCTTTGATAAAAAGTAAACTGGAATCATTAGAATTACTGAAAGAGTGATTAACATGATGACTGAATAGATGCTGGCAAACTCAGTATACAAACAACTCTGGCTTTAAAAACGAAGGTCATGTTCCACAGAGTCCAGAGTTGGAAGATGGAACCAAGTCCCCACCCTGCTTTTTAAAATGATTAACAGACAATAATAGGATTATAACCTTTAATCTTTATGGGGGGAAAAAACATTTTCAGAGTGTTTTAATTGAAACTATAACTAAAAACTATTCAAGACTATGTGAAGACTTCTTCAAGCAAGCTTACTCAAATGCTTGTCTTTTTCAGAGAGCAATTTATAGCTTTCCTCTTTAATTTGGCAATTCTCTAAAGCCAACAGCTGGGCCATCATAACATTTACTGTAAGATGGATTTGGCACTGTGAAAAAAAAGTTTATGTGAACACCACCTAAATTAAATATCAGACAACTCTCCTTTCATTCCAAGGGACACAAATACTATTTTGATGTACTGTTTGTTTTTTTAATTCCATAATTAGAGAGTATATGATTATTTCTTTTATTTATTTTCCATTTAATGTTCGTGCCCTAACAAAGGTAAAGGGGACTTGAATATGTGATGATTCATAGGTTTCATTGTTTTAAACTCTGAACTTCTGTCAGTAGAGATATTTTACAACAGATGACAGCTTGTTTCTCTCTATAAAGGGTCAGCAAACTATAGCCAGTGGGCCAAATTCAGCTGGCTGCCTGTTTTCTGTTTTTTTTTTTAAACAGTTTATAAGCTAAGAATAGCTTTTACATTTTAAAGTGGTTATATTTTAAATTGGTTGTGTAAGTACCTATGTAATAGCCTTGATATTGCCTCTTGGCCCACAAAGCCTAATATTATTTGCAATCTGGCCCTTTACAAAAAAGTCTGCTGACCTCTGCTATAGAGAGTCCTAGTTATATTCATATAGAAATTAGCTATAGTTAATGAGAAGAGCATTCCACTTTAAAATATTTATGTTAGTTGTTAAGGCCTTTATTTTCTAAGACATTTCCTTCTCATGCTTGATCCCAGCCCAAAAGTAAAAACTGGGTCATATTTATCCAACCAAATTATAAGAATGCAAATCTTTTAAAAAAAGTCATGACTTTGCATTTTAAGGAACTGTCTTGATATTTTTATTAGAGATGTATCAAAAATGATGTAGCTATAAACTTTTTAGGTTTCATTTTAAAAATTAAATTTGGGACAAAAATTATGAGATCCACTGTATAGTTCTTCTTACTAATTAAAGTACAGATCTGATTAAGTATATATTTTTACCAATCAATTTTAGGATCAATTCTCTACCCTAACCAAACTAATCTTTTTTTTTCCTTTTCTTTCTCTTTTTATTTTATTTTATTTTATTTTTTTAACCAAACTAATCTTGACTGGGATTTTCAAACAGCAGCAGGAAAGGATCTTTAAGACTTGCTTCCTTTTAGTTTCATATTTTGTCCATGTCTGGAAAGTAACCTTATACTCTAAAAACCAAATGGCATTACAGGTATGATTTTTTTTTTAAAAGATTTATTTATTTTATTTTATTTATTCCCCCCTTGCTGCTTGTGCTGCTGTGTCCATTCGCTGCGTGTCTTCTCTGTGTCTGCTTATCTTCCCCTTGCTGTGAGGTCTTGCCAAGGAGGCCTCGGGACGCGAACCCGGGGCCTCTCATATGGTAAACGGGTGCTCTATCCATTGCGCCACACCCGCTTCCCCTACAGGTATGATTTTTATAGCAGACCTTCTGAACCCTTAGGCACTTTGGAAATGGAAATTCTCCAAAATCATATACCTAATTATAAGCTGATCAATGATTTTAATGTTCTCGAAACAGCAAAATATCTCAAACTTTCTCTCTTTAGAATAAAAGTCAACATACCTATCCCTACAAATTTAGATGTAAGATGAAATGGCAGTAGTCTCAAAGATGAAGAACCCTTAGAAAGGTGGAATAATATTAAAAGTATACTTTATGTAAGTAGTTCAAGATTAACTCAAGATAGTCTTAAGGAATTCAGGAATTATAAAAATTAGTTAAATAGAAGTCAGAAGGGAGATTTCTTTTTTAATCACTTAACAAATCTTTAGTAAATAGCTAAGAAAGATTAATACCAATGTCAAAGAAGAATTGATTTACCCATGAAGTGGTCACTATAATCTCTTTAGCATCACCTCAGCACTGTTTTTAATTCATTGCTTTTAATTTTGTAAATTAATTAAATCTGTGTTCCATGTCCTTTAAAAAAAATTTTTTTTTATTTTCTATGTTCTTATAAATGGCCATGTGTATTTCTCTCCACTAACAACTGATATTCTCAAAGGTAAGAATTTTATTGTTCTATTACTCTTTAGTAAATTTACTATGATGTTCTATAAAACAACAACAAAAAAATAAATGGGAAAAACTAAATCTAAATACCTAAATTGAGTATAAAGAATACTAAATGACATTTAAGAAAAAAAATCATGGAAGCAAGTGTGGAACTAGAGATAGATTCAATTCTGGATTTAACCATGAAAGAGTATGAATTCAGGAGTAGAGGGGAGTGGGTGTGGTTCTGTGGCTGAGTGCCTGCTTCCCATCTACAAGGTCCTGGGTTCAATCCCTAGTACTTCCTAGAAAAAAAAAATCAGAGCTCTATAGATTTATAGGGATAAAAGGTCACTCATTTCAGGAGTACATGCATGAAGTGGGGTCACTTCCAGGCTGTTCTCTCGGATCATCTCTATTCTTAAAGATGCTGGTTCAGTGCCAACCAATTCTGGATCAGTGGGGCTATCCAGAGCTATCTTTGTGGCAGATCTGAACCCTAGCATGAATCCCTAAAACATATATATCATCTAAATATCAAAAAAATGGTAAGTAAATGATAAAGTTCTATAGAAAGATAGTACAGTTTCTAGTAATACCTCCAAATTAAGGATAAAAAGAATTTTTACATTCTCTAGAACCCACTCTTTCCAAATTCTCTTTTCTTATTAATGCTATACTACTGTGTTTGTTTTTAATCTTATGTCTAGAATATATGAAACCCCTGCTTAGCACCACCACCGTTTCTTCAGCTATAATGCAGGTTTGGCATATTAAGTGTTGTAATTAGCCTAGCAGAAGATGCTAAATAATTATAATTTTCTGCAACGTCCAACATCCATTAAAAAAACTTATTAAAAAATGTAAATAAACAAATCTGGGCAGAGATATGCCACTTTACTAGAATTTGGATACTTAATTTTTGTTTTCAATTATGACCTTGGTATCATGTTTAGCTACTTAAATAGAGAAAAAAACAAGGACACGTGTGTACTTATAAAAATAGAGGGCCATAAAAGTACATGCTTAAATGAGCTATAGTATCTAGCTCTTCATTCTGGTTTTAGAAACCATAAGTTTGACTTTCAAATTGTGCTAAGCTTGTTGTATCTGTACATATAAAGTGATAATGATATTCTAAGGGATCCCTGCTGGGTATGAAAATAAATGGAACTAAGTTTCTAAAATGTATACCAAAAATGCTCAGGACTCATGTGTGGCAGGTAAAGAGAAGATGTTTAATTAATTTCTAAGTCCAAATATAGGAAAAGGTTATTTGCTTTATATTTAAAAACAGTGCCACTGCAAAGTAAACACTTTACAAATATTATTAAAGGAAGATAAAGATACAGTCATAGATAAGAAAAGGCAGTTTCACTGAACTGCAAGCTATAATGTTCAGGATTTTTGCTTGTCCTCCATCAGTCCTTATATCCCTAGAGCCAGTCTTACTGTAATTCCTTTTTTAAGTCTGCTAAGTAGCCACATAGAATATCTCCATTGTTTAATACAGCTATCATTTACTTAGTGCTTTCTCTGTAGGCCCTGTGACTGACAGGCAGATACCTAGGTAGCTGTTGTTTCTCCTTTTAAGTCTCCTAACAATTCTAGATAAGCACAATCCCATTTTATAGATAAGGAAACTGAGCCTTTAAGAGACATTAAACAATTTGAGAAAACACAGCTGGTGAAATCAGTATTCAAAGCTAAGTCAATATGCTCTTGACTATGATCCAACATTGCCACTCTTAATGATAAATTAATCTTTTCATTATATATTTCAATTGACAGAAATGACAGAATATTTGATAAATAGCAGTATGTTGAGTATAGAAATATGTGAAATAGCTTAAAAAGAATTTCACTCCTGTTTGAACTAAGATAAAACTAAAGTTAGAGTCCCTGGAAGAGGACAGAATTTACAATGAGATTTGATGCCATTAATTGTAGTAATAATTTTCTATAAGCATGGAATGCAATGTACTTTAAAAGATTTCATAGATTTTATCTACTAAAAAGAAATAAAATGTATACTGATGACACCATTAAATAAAAAATGGAAATATTATTAATAACAATTAATAACAGAACATATTAGGAATTAAATTCTTCATTGAATCTACAATATTCATTAATTGGTGTAATTTTTCCTTTTCTAAATTGAGTCACTAAGTTTAGTAGAATCAAAGAAAAACATGTTCTCAAAAAGAGAAAAAAATCATACTACCCCAATCCAGGGTCAATACAAAAGCAGTAAAACAGAGCATCCAACAGGACACTCTGACCTCATAAATAAGCTGTTGGTCATCCCCAACATTCCTTTCCCTTGATCTGTAAATTGAGGAGCAAGCCTCAGTGCTGGAGATAAAGGGCAATGAAGAATTTTTATTCCACTCTTAAGGCATAGTTTTCTCAGAGACTGTATTATGTGAAAGCACTTATAGTCTAAAAAATTCTGTGAATTTCTATAACTGAGATACTCTTAGAAGAAACAACTTAGTGTCAAAAATGGGAGAGACTCCTTCATGTGACTTCAAACAAAGTCTTGTGAATTATATTTTTAAAATATCATATTAATTAAAAATTTTCTCACCTATCACCAGGTCCCGCTCGATACCTTGCACCTGGGATCAGGACTGGGTCATCATCACTGTCATCTGTGTCCTGGAGAGCAGAGTCCCGAGCTGATGTTTCTTCATGAACTGAGGGCCCGATGGCTGTCTGTGGCTCAGGACTGGTGATATTTTGATTGCTGGCACTTTCAGTGCTAGGCTGATCTGAAGTTTCTGGTTCCTCGCCTTTATCAGACAAAGTGGATTCTTCAGGAACCACACAAGATCTGTCAAGATTGAGGTCTTTCCTTTCTCCTGAACTGGACTCCAATGGCTCAGATGTGAATTGATCTGATTGTGCTGTCAGAAAATAAATTAGTAACAACTGGTCACATGGGAAACATTAATTATTTAACTTAATTTCAAAGCTGACAAAGACTCTGAAAATTGATGTATTTTCTATCATGAAGTCCAATTCCCCTACAAGGAGAGGAAGCGTCCAGAAGATATTTGAAAATGGCCTCTAACTCCAGAGAGACTATAATAGATTAGGGGTTTTTTATTTTCCCACATAAAGCAATGATCTAAATAGAGCAGGACAACTCACCTTTAGGGTTCTGAACTGTGTTTTCTATAGATGTGGCTGCTGGATAGTTTGTCACATTCTCTGAAATTTCTTCAGGAGCTTTGTAAATAAACAAAGATCATCAAATCCAAAATTTCTTAGAAAAATAAATAACAACTTACTAGTCCAGCTTTCTCATGGATAGGTTCTTAACCTTTTCTGGGTTTCTATAACCCTTTGCTACTCAGATGTAATATACTTTTCCCTACCCCACCCACTACAATGCAAAAATATATGTGGACACAAAACTATACAAACATTATCACGGAATAGATGAACAATTCTCTCTACCACCTCTTTTCCGTATATGAAAAATCCCTGTTTTAGATTTTCCCTCATGCTGACTTTAATGATCTTGTTTTTCTTCTAGCATTCCCAAAATCTAAACCTAAAACCGAGTTTTTGAAAGGACTAAGACTGACATTCTGGATTTCACTGATAAGTATAAAAATGGCAAAGACAATTTAAACTAAAACTCTCAGACTAAATATTTACAGTATGACCACCACCTATCCTGAGCACTGTGTCCATAGAAGGAAACTGTGCTTTACTAAGACTCCCCATCTTAATAGCTTAAGGCCCTACCTTTTGTACCTGCTATCTAACATCGGTAATACCTGGACTACAGAGTAAAAGTAATTTGCTAAAATAAGAAACAAAAATGCTGAATTGGAGGGAACTGAAAAAAAGGTGAACTTCAGAGTTGGGGTTTTGTCAAAAGCATGGCGTCTTTCCCAGAGAGTTGCTGCAGTTTCCTGCTTTAAGAGTACTTGAATGGAACCTGGTGCTTGACACCTCCTCAGCTGGCCTGCCGAACCAGGCCTCCCCGACACCCCACAGCAACTTCAGGCCCTGCCGCCACTCTGGCTCCACCTCTCAGCAGCCCACCAGGACGACCAGGTCCCCCTACAGGGGCCCAGAACTGCAACGAGGACTCCACCAACTGCCAGATCAACCTGGAGCTCTATGCCTCTTTCGTCTACCTCTTGGTGTCTTACTACTTTGACCATGACAATGTGTCTTTGAAGAACTTTGCCAAATATTTTCTTCACTAGTCTTATGAGGAAAAAGAACATGCTGGGAAATTTATGGAGCTTCAGAACCAATGAGGTGGCCAAATCTTCCTTCAGGATATCAGGAAGCCAGAATGTGAGGACTGGAAGAGTGCAATGCAGTGTGCCTTACACTTGGAAAAAAGGGTGAAACGGTCACTACTGGAACTGCACAAACTAGCCACTGACAAAAACGACCCCCACGTACATGACTTCAAGACTCATTATCTGAATGAGCAGGTAAAGTCCATCAAAGAACTGAGTGACTACTGTAGCCACCTTGCACAAGATGGGGGCCACAGAACCTGGCTTGTCAGAGTATCTTTTTGACAAACCCACCCTGGGAGACAGTGATTACGTGAGCTGAGCCTTAGGCTGGCTTTCCCATAGCCATGGTGGTGACTTCTGTGGTCACCATCACAGTGCATGCATTATTGGGTTTACCTTTTCCATAAATTGAATCAACATCCACCAAGTTCTTTCATTTGTATCGTTTCTTCAAATTAAGTAATTTGGTACCTGTCCCCTCCACCAATAAAAAAGTAAAATAGCACCTTACTTGTTCCACTGTCTCCTTTTGGTGGCTGCATTGAACTTTGTGGGACCAAGGACTCCTCTTGACACTCAGATTTGCAATGGCTCCCATTTCCTCTAGAACTTGAGGCTGTGCTGCTCCTATTATCAAAACAATATATGTAGTTCACCAAGAAGTTAATAAATATGAACTTTTAGGAAAATTTTTATATTTTACAACTAGAGAAATAGATAAAAATCTCAGACTACAAATGAAATTTAGGATTTATTTTAAAAGTACTTACAAAACATCATTTAAAAAATCAAAATGACTATTCTAACACACTTTAAAAGATTTATAGGTATAAAAGGACTGCTTCTTCACTGCTGTGATACCTCTATTATCAGGTATTTCTATATGTCTCTCTGTTGAATTTTAACTTAATTACACTGCATCCTTTCCTGTCCTAACAGATGATTTACCATATCCAAATTCTTAATGGTTTTATAGACTTTGATCACATGTCCTTGAAAACTGTGTTGTTCCAGGCTATTTTTAAATTAATACTTGAACAGTACCCTGGCCATTTCTTTGGTCTTTAGCTGTCTTCTGTGGAGAACTTCCAGCTCTGTTTTGTCATTCAATTAGGGCAGGTGATTGGGTATAATGGTTTTGTAGGCTAGAGTTATGATTTGTTTCAGAGTTAATATCTGCCTGATGATGGACCATAATTCTGTTAGCATTTTGGGCTATAGCAGAATACTAGACCAATTTAAATAATTTTCAACGAGTATTCTGTGACAATCATGCTACATGCATAAGGAAGGAATTTAGTAGGAAAGATAACAGAGACAAATGTATAACAATCTGACTATGAATAAAATTAAATTCACAGGAATGTAACAATTTAGAATAAATGTGAACAAGAAAAAGAAACTTAAAAGAGTTACAGAAACTTTTTAAAAGTTCATTATAGACAAAGAGCAGTGACTCAGTAAAAACTGCAAATGATAGACTTTTTGCTAAGATTTCATAAAAAACCTGTTAGGCTAATTGCAGAAGAAGTCAATTTTATTTTTTTAAGTGCATGTATACTACGATACTATTTTTAATAAAAATATATATCTATGTGTGTATGTTGCAAATAAAAATGTCAAGAAGGATATGCATCTGTATTATCTTTTCAGTAGGGTTACTGCAGGTGCTTTTTAAAAAATACCTTTTTCCATTTTCTGAAAATCTTTTTGCAATGAACATGTATTTCATTTTAAACAGGAAGAAATATTTAGCTACCTTGGTAAAGTAAAGCTAACTTGATATATATAAATCTTTGTTTTCCTCAGAGAATGCTATGACGTAGGTAAAGACAAAATGCTCAGTGTGCAACAGTTAAGATGTTTCAGATACTATAGTACTGATGAAGGAATAGAGGCATTTTGGAAAAGACACAGTAACCAAATAAATGTAAGAATTTAGCATATGGCATTTTAAATCAGAGAGAAAGGAATACACTGTTCAATAAATGGTACTGAAACAAAGGAACAATTATGTAGAAAAACTAAAGCTACAGCTCTCCATCATACTTTATAGCAAAGTAAAATCTATAAGGATTAAATATTTAATTTTGGATATAAAATCACAGAAGTATTAAGAGGAAAAGAAAAAGAAAACATTTTCCATAATCCTGGGAAGGGCAAGGCCACAGGTAGAAATTATAAAGTAAAATCAGCATAAATTGAAAAGACTAAAGACAAACTGGAAAAATATATATGCAATGAATGACAAAAAAAATGGTATTCTTCTTACTTAATTCCATAATTAATAAATAGCTCTTATAAATCAATAAGAAAAAGATAAACACCACAGTAGGAAACTGGGCAAAGGATCTGAAAGGCAATTTACAAAACATAATTGCAACAAAACCCAGAAAAGAAGGAAAAGACCAGCAGTGTGCATGTGGCAAAGAAGTCAAGGATTGCTGGCAGCTGGTCTTTGGGAAGAAAGCATCACCATGATGATTCTCTGATTTGGACATTTTCATGGCCTCAAAACTTTTTTCCTCATCAAACTATGAGCTTCATAATTGAAAGAAAATTAAAGCTTCATCTCATCCACTGCAATGGCAAAGAACATATTTATTTATAACTTATGGAATAATCACACAGATGTTCACAGAAGGCAGATGTCACAATGGAAACATACCCAGTTAGATCTACTTTTTAAAATATTACAGGTATACAAGGTGAAAAACTCATGGGAATACAAAGTCACAAAATGTACTTGAAGACTAAAGTTGTTTCCAGCCAAGGGAGTAATGACTATTTTTATTTTGGTACAACTTTGGTTTAAACTTTGAAGTAATTTAAAAAACCAGGTTTGTGCTGTGTTTTTGGAAGGCCTGAGTATATGGTTGGATTCATGGAGCTTCTGAGCACAGTGCAACTCCTGCCCCTTATTCCAGGAGACAGAGGTTATGGACTCTACCACCTTGTCTTCTTAACTTCTTTTAAAAGCAGAGGTATCAAAGGGAAGGGACACATTTTTCAACCAATGACTTTGAGTTTCTATACTTATTTCAAAACATCAGAAAAGAATTTTATTTACCTTTTGTGGTGATAGGACCTCCTAACCGGGGGAAGGGAGGGGTATCTGGAAGAGTCCTCCTATAAGCTCTTGGCTGCGCCTCCAAGAATAAATGCCTTATGCTGGAATTGGAGGATGGAAAAGCAGAAGGAAGCTCTAACAGGCTGTGTTTCAAAGAACTTAAAAAATTATGAAGAATAATATGCTCTAAAACTTCCCTATTTCTTATGGATCTTTATAGAGTTTCTGAAAGGAATTCATTACCATTTGTTCCTTCTGTCTGGCTAAACATCCAAATCCCACGTGGTAGCTTATCCAATTTCAACTTCACCTTCTCATTTGCTTTCTGTTTGGAATTCTGAAGAAATCCAAAATTCATACCCAAAACAACAACGAAAAAACATAATTGTAGAACTTCCAGGAAGATCACAAATTAGAGAGGCACAGAACTCACTTCTCTTCTAAAAAAAAATAGCAAAAGGACAGGCAAAAGTAGCTTGGAAAAAAATGTTCTAGGGATTAGGATACCAGGGGAAGGCTGGACACCATCCAGAAGAGAGGCACAGGAAAAGAATCTTGAGGAAAAGATCATGAGCAGAAGCTGCAACTGCAGCTGTTGGTGCCCTTCGCCCACCCTCTGAGCACACAGCTTTCAATTCTCTGGCCTCTGGTCAGCCACTACAGACAGACTGTGGGGATCCACCTCCCCAGAAATGGGAGAGAGAGAGAGATGAAGCCTAAGGCTGATTCAGCTTTTGGCCAATAAATTTGGTCTGCTGTGTCCCAGGAGCACTTCCAGGCCGGGTGGGACTGTGCCAATTTTGCATTGGAAGACCACAAATGACTAAAGAGATTCAACCCTCTCAACACTCCCTATGGAACTGGTTGTTGAGGGCAAAGAGGGGAGTGGAATTATTTCCTACCTGGGAAAAGGGAAGGGGCTGCCAGGAAATGTTAGAGAATAGCCTCTGAGAAAGTTTGAATTGTGAAGTTCTGAATAGCTTCGAGGCAGGTACCTTTGTCACACTGCTGTGGAAGGTGTTACAGCAAACATACTCTGACCAGGGTTTGAACTGAGAGGGCCATCGAAGATTGTCATCTGCTGGCAGACCAAGAAAATGCATGTGAGGACATTAAAAGTAAATAAGAGGACTTCCGGGAAGATGGCAGACTAGTAAGACACGGGAATCTCTTCTCCAGAAAAATAGCTAGAAGACAGGCTGAAACAGCCCCAAAAAAGATCTTCTAGGGTTTAGGACAGCAGGTGAAGGCTGCAAACCACCCATAGGAGAGAGGGACAAAGGAGGGAAATTGCGACAACAGAACCGTGAGTTGGAACCAGCAGTGGCTGCTGCTGCCCACACCCTCATCCACACTAAAGACTCTTTAGAATTCTCGGGCCTCTGGGCCTACAACTACAGACAAAGGGGGCTCCAGGGATCTACCACCCCAGGAAAGGGGAGAGAGAGGGACACAGCCTAAGGCTGACTCAGCTTCTGATCCACAAATTTGGTCTGCTGTGTCCCATGAGCCCTTCCAGTCCAGGTGAGACCACACAGTGGTCTGCCTTGGGAGGCTGTGGTGAAGGACTGGAGAAATCCAACCCTCTTTGCAATCTCCCTCTCTTCTAGCCTGGACTAATTGCTGAGGACTACACAGGAAAGGGGAGAGAGAGGGACACAGCCTAAGGCTGACTCAGCTTTCAACTCACAAATTTGGTCTGCTGTGTCCCAAAAGCCCTTACAGGCCAGGTGGGGCTGCGCCATTATTTGCCTTGGAGCCTGCAAGGGGCTAAAGATATACAACCCTCTCAATCTCCTCCTCTACTAACAGGGACTGATTGTTGAGGGCTCAGAGGGGAGTGGAAATATTTCCTAGCTGGGAAAAGGGAGGGGATTGCCAGAAAAGGCTGGAGAACTGTCTCAGAGAAAGTTTGAATTACAAGGCTCCTAGCCTCCAGGCAGGAAGCTCTATCACATTGATCTGGTCTGTGTTGCAACAAATACACTCCGACCAGGCACTGAATTGAGAGCTGCCAAAGAGCGCCAATTCCTGGCAGACCAAGGAAGAAAATTAAAAATACGTAGGAGAGGCTTTTTCTGGCTCCTATAGCCTCCCTGCCCAAAGCCCTAGGACATAACTCTACAACCAATTACTGGGTCTAGTGCCCAGTTTTGAGCAACCAGCAGGACAATCCTTACAATGCAGGTCGAGCCAAAAATCAAAGAGCTGTGGTAACTCACAGCCTTGCCACTAAATCCCTATAAAAGAGAAAGTGATTGAGCATCTGAGTAAACTACATCCTAACCAGATGCCTAAACACCAGCAAAAAATTACAAGCCATACTAAGAAAACAGAAGACATCGCCCAAGAAAACAAATACATCAAAGTCACAGAAGAGATGCAGAATTTGAGAAAACTAATCAGCGAGATGAGCACAATTTCCAAAATCAAATTAATGAGTTGAAAAACAATATAGTTAAAGAGATAAATGACATCAAGAAGACATTGAGCAAGTGCAAAGAAGAATCTGAAATCCTGAACAGAAAAGTAACAGAGCTCGTGGGAATGAAAGACACAATAGGTGAGATCAAAAACATATTTGAGGCATACAACAGCAGACTCAAAATGATGGAAGAAAGAATAAGTGATATTGAAGACAAAACAGCTAAAATTGAAGATAGAAAAGAACAGAGAGAAAAGAATAGAAAAAATTGAGTAGGGATTCAGAGAGTTGAATGACAATACAAAATGCAACAACATACGTGTCATGGGAGTTCCTGAGGGGAAGAGAAGGGAAAAGGCGCAGAAAGAGTATTTGAGGAAATAATAGCTGAAAATTTCCCAACTCTCACGAAAGAAATGAACTTACATGTCTAAGAAGCATACCGTACCCCAATCAGAATAAATCCAAATAGACCTACGCCAAGACAATACTACTCAGAATGTCAAATGTCAAAGATAAAGAGAAAATTCTCAGAGCAGCAAGAGAGAAGCAAATGATCACGTACAATGGACATCCAGTAAGACTTAGCACAGATTTCTCTTCAGAAACCATGGCGGCGAGAAGACAGTGGTATGATACAATTAGGAAACTGAAAGAGAAAAACTGCCAGCCAAGAATTCTTTACCCAGCAAAATTTTCCTTCAAATATGAAGGTGAGTATAAAATACTCACAAACAAACAGAAACTAAGAGAGTTTGCAAAAAAGAATCCACCTTTGCAGGAAATATTAAAGGAAGCCTTAGAACCTGAAAGAAAAAGACAGGAGAGAGAGAGGCTTGGAGGAGAGTATAGAAGAAAGGATAACAGAAAGGATAACCAAAAAAGTAAAAAGGCAAACAAAAACAAGATGACATATGAAAACCAAAGAATAAAATGGAGGAAGTAAAGAGTGAATTTACAGTAATATCATTGAATGTGAATGGATTAAACTTCCCAATCAAAAGATACAGGCTGATAGAATGGATAAAAAAACATAAGCCATCCATATGCTGCTTACAAGAAACTCACCTCAGACTCAGGGATACAAACCGGCTGAAAGTGAAAGGTTGGAAAAAGATACTCCATGCGAATAGTAACCAGAAAAGAGCAGGAGTAGCTATACTAATATCAGACAAAACAGACTTTAAATGCAAAAAAGTTATAAGAGATACACAATTGCCCCAAAATATCTGAGACAAACTCTGGCAAAACTGAAGGGAGAAATAGACATTTCTACAATAATCGTTGGAGACTTCAACATCCCACTCACATCAGTAGACAGAACAACTAGACAGAAGATCAACGAGGAAACAGAGAATTTGAACAATATGATAAACAAGTCAGACCTAACAGACATATATATAGAACACTGCATCCAAACTTAGCGGGTTATACATTCTTCTCAAGTGCCCATGGATCTTTCTCCAGGATAGACCACATGTTAGGTCACAATGCAGCTCTCAATAAATATATAAAAAGCCTGAAATTATACAAAGCACCTTCTCAGATCATAATGGAATGAAACTAGAAATCAATAATAGGAAAAAAGTAAGTTCGCAAATGTGTGGAGACTGAACAACACACTCCTAAATAATTGGTGGGTCAAAGAAGAAATTGCAAGTGAAATCAGTAAATATACTGAGACAAATGAAAACAAGAATACAAAGTATCAAAATTCATGGGAACAGCGAAGCAGTCTTGAGAGGGAAATTTATAGCCCTGAATGCCTATATTAAAAAACAAGAAAGAGCTAAACTCAAAGATTTAACTGAACAACTGGAGAAAGTAGGAAAAGAACAGCAAACTAATCCCAAAGCAAGCAGAAGGAAGGAAACAATAAAGATTAGAGCAGAAATAAATGAAAATGAGAACAGAAAAACAATAGAGAAAATCAACAAAACCAAAAGCTGTTTCTTTGAGAAGATCAATAAAATTGACAAACCCCTAGCTAGATTAACAAAGACAAAAAGAGAGAAGATGCAAATAAGTACAATCAGAAATGAAAGGGGGGAAGTTACAAATGACCTCACAGAAATAAAAAGAATCATAAGAGGATATTATGAGAAACTATATGCCAACAAACTAGACAACCTAGATGAAATGGACAAATTCCTAGAAACGCACAACCAACCTACACTGATGCTACAAGAAATACAAGAACTTAACAAACCAATCACAATTAAGGAGATTGAATCCGTCATCAAAAATTTCCCAGCAAAGAAAAGTCCAGGACCAGATGGCTTCACAGGTGAATTCTACCAAGCATTCCGAAAAGAATTAACACCAATCCTGTTTAAACTCTTCCAAAAAAATTGAAGAGGAGGGAAAACTACGCAACACATTTTATGAAGCCAACATCACCCTAATATCAAAGCCAGATAAAGATTCTCCAAGAAAAGAAAATTACAGACCAACCTCTCTAATGAACATAGATGCAAAAATTCTCAACAAAATACTTGCAAATC
>JAQZBX010054471.1:0-18640 GCA_029593785.1 Cabassous unicinctus
AAAAAAAAAAAAAAAAACAGCTCTTATTTGGGAGAGGATGTAGCTCAGTGATTGAGTGGCTGCTTCCCAAGTATGAGGTCCTGGGTTCATTTACTGGTACCTCTTAAAAAAAAAAGTCTCTGACTACATGTTAGTCCAGTGTTAGACTATAGCCTGGGGCTAGATCTAGCCAAGCAACTGTTTTTTTTCCTTAACAAATCAGTTTTATTGATACATATTAATAAACCATAAATCCATCCAAAGGGTATAATCAGTAGTATTTGGTATAATCACATAGTTGTGCATTCATCACCCTAATCATTCCCAGATCATTTTCATTATTCCAGTAACAATAAAAAAAAAACTAAGCAAGAATGAAACAAACATAAAACCTGTCCATCTCTCTATTCTTCTCCTGCCATACATAGCAACTATTATTCTGTTTCCTTCTCTCTAGTTTATCTGTATTTATATTTTGTAAAAACAATCTAATATATGCAATATCACCCATTTTAATATTTTAAATGAAGTTTCACTATGTTATTCAGTCCCACGTTACATTATTTAGCTTCCCTTCTGGTGATATAACTGCCCTTAGGCTTTCCCTTTCAACCACTGTCATGCCCATATAAAAGCTCTGCCACTCACAAACATCATAAAGTGCTCTCACCATTTCCATTCATTTACAAATATTATGAACAACATTTTAACCAATTCTGCACAGATTAACCACCAACTTTCCATTCTCTACCCTCATTCTAATTTCTAGTGACCTATATTATAATTATTAATTCCATGAGTTTATATAATATATTTAGTTCATAATAGCACAATCATACAGTATTTCTCCTTTTATGTCTGGGCTTGCTTCACGCAATATAACATTCTCCAAGTTCACCCATGTTGTCACACACTTCATGACTTCAATTCTTCTTACCACTGCAAAATATTCCATTGTGTGTATACCCCATAATTTGTTTATCCATTTATCATTTGATGGACACTTGGGTTGTTTCCAAACTTGGCTTTCATGAATAATGCTGCTATGAACATCAGTGTGCAGATGTCTATTTGTGTCATTGCTCTCAGTCCTATATACCTAGGAATGGTATTGCCGAGTAACATGACTAGTCTATATGCAACTTCCATAAGAACTGTCAAACAGTCCTCTAGTACCATTCTACATTCCCACTATAGCCGTTTGGGAATTTGATGTAATTATGAATTCCAAAAATATAATTGGATCATGCTTGTAAACTGATCTGTTAATCTGGGCATGATTAAGTTATGATTAGGGCGTTGACTGGGCCACGTCAGTAGGGCATTGAGCCCCACCCCTTGGTGGGTGGGGAATCAAATATAAAAGGCATGGCAAGAACAGAGTTGAAGCATTCTTTGAGAAGCAGCTTTGATGTTAGAAAGAAGGCCCCAGGAGAAGAGAAGCAAGCCGTTCACCTGATCGCCTACAGCTGACCTTGTGGAGGAAACAGGAGCTAAGCCCAGAGAGAAACGCAGCCCTGAGAAGAGAGGAACCCAAGAAGACTGAACCCTGGGCAAATGTCGGCAGCTGTCTTGCTCCAACACGTGACAATGGACTTTGGTGAAGGAAGAAACTTATGCTTTATGGCCTGGTAACTGTGGACTTCTACCCCAAATAAATACCCTTTATAAAGACCAACCCATTTTTGGTATTTCACATTAGCACTCCTTTGGCTGACTAATACACCTACCAACAGTGAATAAGCATTCCAATCTCTCCGCATCCTCTCCAACATTTACATTTTTCTGACTTTTTTAATACTGTCCAGTTTAATAGGTGTGAAATTATATCTCATTGTAGTTTATTTTAATATTTTTATTGTTTAAAGAAACTTTAGATTACATAAATGTTACATAAAAAATATAGAGAATTCCCATATAATCCACTCCCTCTCCCACCCACACTTTCCCACATTAACAACATACTTCATTAGCATGGTAAATTTGTTACAGTTGATGAACACATACTGAAGCATGGCTACTAACCATGGACTATAATTTATATTTTACACTCTGTACCATGCAATTTTGTAGGTTATGACAAAATATATAATGGACTGTATCTGTCATTGAAATGTCATGCAGGACAATTCCAGTGTCCAAAATATGCCCCCGTGTTACACATATTCTTCCCTCTTTCTCCCCTCAGAACCTCAAGTGGCCACTGCTTTTATGTCAATGATAAAAATTCTTCAATTGCTAGAATAATAATAAGTCTATAACAGAATAGTAAGTCTTCCTTAATCCATTGTTTATTCTCCAATCTTGAGGATTTTTGGATGGTGATGCTCACACTGTTTGTAATTGATCAGGGGCTTAGATCCATGGGACAGATGGATAAACTATCTTGCTTGCAGTTGTAGACACTCTGTTCCTTGGGATGGGCATTGTCCATCATGATCTCCTTGTTAGTTGTTCTGGTTGAGTTCAATGAACTGGAGGTTAGGTGTTGCAAGTACGCTGAGATTTAGGGCTCAATTGACACATGAATGGACCAAAAATTTAAGTCTTTGGGACATATATTTAATAATTATACTGGTAATTATATGTTCAAATAAAAGGTGCAGAAAAGCCATATGTAGAGAAATTATGAGTCTAACTATGTTACACTGGTGAGCTCTGCATAGCCTTAATCACTAGTGATGTTGAACATTTTTTCACGTGTCTTCCCCATTTGTATTTCTTCTCTGGACAATTGTCCTTTCATATCTTTTGCCCATTTTTTAATCAGGTATTGTATTAGTCAGCCAAAATATCTGAAATCTGTTGGTTTTTATAAAGGGTAGCTATTTGAGGTAGAAGCTTACAGTTACCAGGTCATAAAACATAAGTTACTTCCCTCACCAAAGTCTGTTGCCACATGTTGGAGCAAGATAGCTGCCAATGTCTGCCAAGAGTTTAGGCTTCCTGGGTTTCTCTCTTCCCAGGGCTTGTGTCTCTCCAAGCTCAGATGCCCTGCTTGCTCTACAAGGCCAGCTGAATACTATCAGGTGACCAGCTCTGTCTCTCTCCCAGGGCTCGATTCTCTCCAGGCTCAGCTACTCTGCTCCTCTGTGTGCTTACTTCCAGCTCCAGCTCAAAACTCCCAACTCTTGTCACTTACCATATCTTTACTCTGTGAGTCCCTGCTCACCAAGGGACAGGGAATCAACACCCTACTGATGTGGCCCAATCAAAGTCCTAATCATAATTTAATCAATTAAAAATGATACCTCTGACAGACCAGTTTACAAACATAATAAAATAGCTATTTTTGGAGTTATTCAGATAGATGATTGCCAAATTCTTCCATTGAGTTGATTGCCTTGGTTAAGTTTATTCCTAAATATTTGACTGTTTTAGTTGCTATTATAAATTTATCAGGAAAGTGTACTGCCTTTTGTCAAATGCCCTTTTTGCATCAGTCAAGATTATCATGTGATTTTTCTTCTTCAATTTATCAATGTGGTTTATTACATTAATTGATCTTCTTGTGTTGAACCACTCTTGTATACCTGGGATGAAACCTATTTGATCATGGTGTATAATTCTTTTAATGTGCTTTTGGATTCTGTTTGCAAGTATTTTGTTGAGGATTTTTGCATGTATATTCATTAGAAATATTGGTCTGTAATTTTCTTTTTTTGTAGTATCTTTAACTGGTTTTGGTATTAGGATGAGGATATTGGCTTCATAGGATGTTTGGTAGCATTATTTCCTCTTCAATTTTTTGGAAGAACTTGAGCAAGATTGGTGTTAGATTGTCTATGAAAGACTGGGAGAATTCACTTGTGAAGACATTTGGTTCTGGACTTTTCATCTTTGGGAACTTTTAGGTGACTGTTTCAATCTCTTCTCTTGTGATTGGTTTGTTGAGGTCTTTTATTTCTTCTAGGGTCAGTGTAGGTTGTTTTGTGTTTCTAGAAATTTTTTCATCTTGTTTACATTGTCTAGTATTTTGACTTAGAGTTGTTCATAGTATCCTCTTATGATCTCATTTATTTCTGTGGGGTCAATTGTAATGTCCCCCTTCTCTTTTCTGATTTTATTTACTTGGGTCTTCTCTCTTTTTTCTTTGGCACTGTGTCAAAAATCAGTTGAATATAAATGTGAAGATTGGTTTCTGGGCTCTCAATCCTATTTAATTGGTCTGTATGTTTGTCCTTCTGCCAGTACCCTGCTTTTTGATTACTGTGTTGTTGTAGTAAGTTTTAAGATCTTGACTTGTAAATCCTCCAACTTCATTCTTCTTCTTCAACATGGCTTTAGCTTCAGGGCCCCTTACCCTACCACATAAATTTGAAGATTGGCTTGTCCATTTCTGGAAGAAAGGTACTTGGAATTTTAACTAGGATTGCATTGACTCTATAAAATGCTTAGGGTACAATTGACATCTTAATAATATTTATTCTTCTAATTCATGAATATGAAATATCTTTACATTTATGTAGGTCTTCTTTAATTTCTTTTAGTAATATTTTGTAATTTTCTAGGTACATGTCCTTTACATCCTTGGTTAGAATTACTCCTAGATATGTGATTCTTTCTTGCTGCTCTTGTGAAAGGAATTTTTAAAAATTCATTTCTTCTTCTGATTGTTCATTGCTTGATATAAAAACACTAATATTTTAGAGTGCTCATTTTGTACCCCACCACTTTGCTGAATTTCATTTATTAGCTTTAGGAGCTTTGTTGTGCATTTTTTCAGGAATTTCTGTGATTGGGATCATACCATCTACAAATAGGGAAAATTTCAATTATTTTCCAGTTTGTATGTTTATTTTTAAATTTTATTTTTCTTCCCTAATTGCTCTGGCAAGAACTTTGAGCATGATGTTGAATAACAGTGGTGACAGTGGGCATGATTATATTGTTCCTTATCTTAGAGGGAAGGATTTCAGTCTTTTATCATTAAGTAGAATGTTAGCTGTGGATTTTTTATATTTGCCCTTTATTATGTTGAGGAAGTTTCCTTTTGTTCCTAGTGTTCTAAGTGTTTTCATAATGAAAGGTGCTGGGTTTTGTCAAATGCCTTTTATGCATCAGTTGAGAAGATTAAGTGATTTTTCCTTGATTCAGTTAATGTGGAGTATTACATTAACTCGTTTTCTTATGTTGGAATAACCTTACATAGAAAAGATAAGTTCTATTTGACATTGGTATAGAATTCTTTTATTTTGCTATTGGATTCAGTTTGCTAGTGTTTTCTTGAGGATTTTTACATCTATATTCATAACAGTTATTGGAGTTGTTTTTTTCATCAGGTATCTTTATCTGGCTTTGGTGTGAGAGTGATTTTGGCTTCATAAATTCTGTTAGGGAGTGTTCTACTGTAAATTTTTGGGAGAATTTGAGCAGATGTGAAGTTATGTCTTCATGGAAGGTTTGGTAGGATTCCCTTGTGAAGTCTCTTTGTTGGGACATTTTTGATTACTAATTCAATTTCTTTACTAGTAATTGGTTTGTTGAGGTCTATTTCTTCTTAAGTCAATGTAGCTAGATTTTGTATTTCTAAGAATTTCTCCATTTCATTTAGGTTGTCTAATTTATTGACACACAAATGGTTATATTATCCTCTTATTTTCCTTTCTATTTCAGTAGGGTCAGTAAGAATGTACACATTGCATATCTGATTTTTGTTATTTGTACCCTCCCTCCCCTATTTATTTTTGTTTGCCAGTCTAGCTAAGGCTTGTTGATTTTATTGATCTTTTCAAGGAAACAAATATTGTTTTTTTAGATTATATCTACTTATTTTTTATTTATTTCTTTACTCTTTCATTTATCTCTGCTCTAGTCTTTGTTATTTTCTTCCTTCTGCTCACTTTGAGTTTCATTTGTTTTTCTATTTCTACTTCTTCCAATTCTGAGATTAGGTCTTTGATTTGAAGTCTTTCTTCTTTTGTAACATAAGGATTTAGAACTATAAATTTCCTTCATAGAACTGCCTGCAGAACATTCCATGAGTTTTGGTATGTTGTATTTTCATTTTCATTGACTTCCAATCAATTAGTTTTGGCACAAATCCGAAATAGAACAATAAACCTAGCTAGACATCAGTCTATTGCCTAATAGACATCAGTCTATTGCCTAATTTTGTTCATTATTTATTCTTTGCCAATTGAATGTTAAGAATATATTCTTTGATTTCCATGTATTTTTGAATTTTCCCTTTTTCCCCTGTAATTGATGTCCAAGTTCATTTCATTATATTTGGAAAATATACATTGCATGATTTCAGTATTTTTTTAAATGTCTTGAAACTTGTTTTGTGACCAAATATATGTCTATCCTGAAATGAACCATGTACAGTCAAGAAGAAATCTTACTCTGTTTTTGTTTGTTTGTTTGTTTGATTGTTATTATTGGGTGAAGTATTCTATATATGTCTTTTAAGTCTAGTTTATTTTGTGTATCATTCAAGTCCTATACTTCCCATGGATCATCTCACTAGATGTTCTGTCCATTATTGAGAGTAGTATGTTAAAGTCTCCTACTATTAAAGTAAAATTGTAAGTATCTCCCTTCAAATATGTCAGTATTTGCTTCATATATTTTGGGCTCTGTTGTTAGGTCAACATATATTTATAATTGATATATCTTCCTGTTGAATTGTGCCCCTTCAGCATGGAATGAATATATTTGTCCTTTGTAATTGTTTTTTATTTAAAATTTACTTTTGCAATATTAGTATAGTAACCCTAGCTCTCTTTTTGTTTACTAATTGCGTGCGATATTTTTTTTCTATCCTTTCACCCTCAAGCTACTGGTATCTTTGAATTTAAGGGGAATCTTTTGCAGACAACATATAGTTTGGTTATGATTTTTTATGCATTCTGTACATCTCTGACTTTTGACTGGAGAGTTTAATCCATTTACATTTAATATCACTCCTGATAATACAGGACTTTCTTCTGCCATTTTGCAATTCAGACTTTCTAATTCTTATAACTGTTTTGTCCCTCACTTCTCTTAATGCCTATTTTCATATTTTATATTTATTTTCTCCCTTGTTTTATAGTATATGGAGACCCTTCTCTTTTCTATCTGGATATATTTTTGTATGTCTTCCTTGTGGTTACAGTAGGTTTAAACCTTAAGAACATAAATATGTAACAATCATATTTATTTGATACCAAATTAACTTCAAAAGCATATATATGTATTGCTGCTATATCCCTCTGTCCCCCACCATATTTTGGTACTTGTTATCACTTATATCTTTGTATATTGTATGTCCAAACCCTAGGTTTATCATTACTTTTGGGAATTTGCATTTTAGCACTTGTAAGAAGTAAGTAGTTTAGTAAAATACCAAACCATAGAACACAATAATACTGGCACTTATAATTACCCAGAGGGTTACCTTTACCATAGATATTTATTTCTCTATGCTGCTTTGAACCACTGTCTAGTGTCCTTTCCTAGAGAAGGTCGGAAAAACTCTCTTTAGTATTGCTTGTAGTTTATTAGCATTGCTTGTAATAAACTCCCACAGCCTTTGTTTATCTCAGAATGTTTTCATCTTTCCCCCTTATTTGAAAGAAAGTCTTGCCAAATATAAAATTCTTGGCTGACAGTTGTTTTCCTTCAGCACTTAGTATTTCAACCCAATTCCTTCTTGCCTCCATGGTTTCTTTTGATAAATTGTCAATCTAATTGGGACTCCCATGTTTGTAACATGAAGTTTTTCTCTTGCAGCTTTCAGAACTCTCTCCTTGTCCTTTGCATTTGATACTGTAATCATATATGGCTATGTGTATTTTTCTTCATGCTTATCCTGTTTGGTTTTCTCTGAGCTTCTTGGATGTAGATATTCACATCTCTTACTAAGATTGGGAAATGCTCTGTTATTATATCTTTGACTATTCCTTTTGCCCCTTTGTCTCTTTCTTCTCTTCTGGGACTCCCATAACACATATATTGTGTGCTTGATGGTGTCTCATGGCTATCTTAGGCTATTTTTATTTTTTAAACTATCAATATTACAAATGATGCAGTTAACACAAGACAATAACTACAATAACAATAACTCCACTTTAGTCAGTTGTTACACTCCCCCCGCCCCCACCTCTAATTTTTCTTCATTGTTCCATTTTGAGGGATTTGGGATGATGTTGAGTCTGACTGCTACTGGCTGAGAAGTGACATATATGTGGGACAGAGGAAAGAAATATTTGTGCTTGCACTTGAGGATACAATTTGCTTTGGGGATGGGGCTGGTCCTTCATCATCATTTCACTAGCTGTCCAGGTCATGCTCAAAGAACTGGAGAGTGGGAGTTCCCTGCATTCCTGCTGGATATCAGGGCTTAACCAGCACAGGAACAATCTGAAGCCTTTAAGTCTCTTAGAAATAAACTTAAGAAATAAATTGAAAATTATAGGTTCCAATAAAAAAGTAAAAGGTTCATGATTAGGAGATTTTAAAAATGAGTAAATCTGTTATATTGGGGAAATCACTTTTCATATATATCCAGATACAACCTGCCTAGTGTGTGTTGCTTTTGTGTAGCCATGTGGCTTGCCTCCCAAATCACCTTCTGACTCTCTTTGAAATATTGAAATCATAAAAACTCTATTTTATTTAATGTTTCCCCATTTTGATCATGATCTTTCTCCAAATGCATCACTCATTAACACTTGGTCCCTTACCACGAAGGAAGCTCATTCCTGGCAGTCACATCTGACATCAGTGGGGAAGATAGTGCATTTATTTTCAAGGTTTGTCTTAGAGAGACCACACTTTTGCAACACGGAGGTTTTCAGACGGTAACACTTAGGCATTGGTTATAATTAGGCTTAGTTTCCTTATTACCGGAATAAAGTTCATAAGTGCAACCTTTATGATTGAGAGTTTGTCTTCTTAGCCTGTTTACTTTTATTAGGCAAGGATTATACATTCCAGACCTTTTGGCCATCTTACTTGAGAAAGTAGCAGGAATTCCCCAGGTGGGGAAGCTTAATATAGTTTTAGCTACTGTGAGGTGAGTGACCTTGTGGCAACTAAAAGACTTTAGCTTTCCAGAATGCATACCTATGATAACAAGGGCACATTCATATCCCATAGATGTGTATGGCCTTATAATGTTCAAGATATTCAAAAGGTCCTGTGCATTGAGACACCTGACCATACCCACATTTACCTTCTGACCGGGGTTATGTTAATTGACAAGTACAGCATAATTGATATACTGTCTTTGCTCCTTGTATAAAGTTCTTTATTTCCTGGAGATGAAGATCTAACCTCAATTTGGTCAGTTGCACCTTCAGAGAGGCCTCAGAATAAAACTGTATAACTGACAAAGAACTTTGGTTGTTTCTGTGACATGTAACAATTTTCTCAGAATTAGAAATACAACACTCCCATATACACACCTATAGCTGTTACTTAACATTAGTGTGGGACTTTTGTTATAATTGATTTAAGAATGTGAAAATATTACTCTTAACTATCACCCATATTTTTCTTTAGGTGCATTTTCTGCATATACCTCCCTGAAAATAATGCTTTGTATTTGTGACATACTTTTTATAGATAATGAAAGAACATTCTTATATTTCTATTATTAACCACAATCCTCATGTTGGAGAGGAAGTGGAGAAATAGTAACACTAGTTCACTGCTGGCTGGAATGGAAAATGATGTAGTCACTGTGGAAGACCATTAAGCAATTCCTCAGGAAATTAAGTATAGAATATTCATATGATTCAGCAATCCCACTATTAGGTATAAACTCAGAAGAACTGAAAGCAGGGACATGAACTGAAATATGCACAATGATGTTCACAGCAGCATTATTCACAATTGTCAAAAAAAACGGAAGCAACCCAAGTGTCTATCCATAGATGAAAAGATAAACAAAATGTGGTATATAATGCATGTGACAACGTGGAAGAATATTGAGGGCTTTATGTTGAGTAAAATATGCCAGACACAAAATGAGATGTTTATGATCTTAATAATACGAACAAATTATAGTAAGAAAATTCATGAAGGTAAAAGATAGTATATAGGTTACCAGGAGATAGATAGAATGGGGTTTGAGAATGGGGAACTGATCTGTGCAGAATTTATTATAAGGTTCATTGTAATTGTTTGGAAGTGGACAGAGATGATGGTACCACATTATCGGGAGAGTAATTTACTTTTGCCCACAATGGGGCAAAAGGAATAGTCAAAGAGTGTAATTAAGAGTGCTGAAATATGTGTGTGGATGTGATAGAAAAAAAAGGTTTTGGGTCATATGTTACTAGAAGGAAAGCTAGAGGACAAAACATGGGTTTGTTTAATACAGTGAACCCTGTTGTAGGTAAGGACTCTGGATAATAATATAAATATTTTCACTTTAAATATTTCTTTTTTTCTTTCTGCACTCAGCCTCACTTATTTCAAGTGTTTGTCTTCAAGTCACTGATTCTTTTTTCTTCCAGTTCTAATTTTCTTTGAAACCCTCTAGGCATTTTTTTTACTTCATTTCTTGTAGTTTTTATTTCCTATAGTTCTTTTTGGTTCCTTTTCAAAATTTCTCTTTACTTAGACTCTCAAATTGTTCATTATTGTTTTCCTAATATCCTTTGCTTCTTTCTTTGTACTTTACTTCATCTCCTTGAGCATTTGTTAAGATCATTTTTAAAGCTATGAGTAGTTTGTCCACACTCCTATCTTATTCATTGGTGTTTTCTGTATTTTTATCTTCCTCCTTACGATGGAACATTATTACCTGCTTCTTTGTCTTGTACTCTTTGGTATACTGTACATTATATTATTTTAATATTTTAAAATGTTATCTCTGAGATTTACTCCCTGGCATGTCTATTTCTTAGTTTTGTAATGAGCAGGGCCAGAGACTTACAAAGGAGGCACAAACCAGCTCCAAAGTGCCTTGTGCAAGAGTTCAGGAATGGTGCCAAATGCTCCTCCATTGTGCTCTCCAACCCTAGAAGGAAGCAAGCCTCTAACTTCTGATACCACAAGCCCAAAACTTTCTGTTTTAACTCCCCCAATTGTATTGTATTTGTTTTCACAATAATGAAGCTAAAGCATCCACCTAAGTTTAGATTCAGAGTGGTGATAAGGTTAAAAGCTGTGAACACAAATGAATGAATATTAAAAAATGACCCTTGAAAAATACTTGTAAGTGGACATTTGCCTTAATCTCTAGGTCTCATAGTACACATTCAATGATTCCAATTTAGTATATCTATGTTAGAGAATTAGTTGGCCCAGGTAAATTCTGATGGCAATGCCAAGGAAATCTTCCTTTGAGTTATGTTGAACATTTGAAATATTTTCTGCCAATCCCATAAATATTCTCATTGGCCACTTGTTGGAAATAGCTTCCTAAATGATCCAGAGGACAGAGTTTTATTTCTGGACTTTTATTAAAAACTAACATCTGGTATCCAACTGGTTTCTATAAAACTCTTACTAGGTAAATAAGAAAAGAAAATATTTAAAATAAAATTATGTTAGAAATACTTACCTCTAAAAACATATATTGCTCTAAGACTTTACAATTTTTTTCTTGAAATTCTTATTTCTCAATCTTTTAAGTTCCTTAAAGACTTTCATTTTACCTAAAGCCTATGGGTGTGAGCAATAGACAAATGGCTATAATTCAATTGTATCACCTATGAATTCAAGAGCAGTATTAAATTACCCCAAAAACAAATAAGCAAAAACTCATTTTTAAGAATTACAATACATTAATAATGTTTTTAAAACTTAATTTAATAATATGATTTGCCAGACAACTGAAAACTTATTAGAGAAAATAGATAGTTAACCTTGGAAATAAAACTGTATTTAAAAATTTTGCTTGGATCATTCCCTATATATTCAACAAATTACATGAGCAAGGATTATAATTAAAACCATTCTTTAAACTACTGATGTAATTTTAGGAGGCTTTCTAGTTTCCTTTTGATTCTTAAAAGGCTTAAATAACAATGTAAATCTTATCAAGTCTGATCAATTACAATCAAGTGAAAAACTGCAAGAAACCATCTATCTTCTGTGAGTTCATGCTGGCAAATGAAAAGCATTTAATGAAAAAAATTTAAGTTCCATAGATTTCAACTATTCATACACTATACACTCTTTCCTAAAGTAAACAAGAACAAATAATTTGGATGTAAAAGTGAGGAATATTTCAGTGAATAAAAAAAGAAAGAAAGAAAAGAAGGAAGAAAAGAGGAAAGGAAGGAGAGAGAGTTTAAAACAGGAAATTTAAAAATTATTTGGATCTACTTTCTTTGTGTTTTGTTTTGAGTGGTTTACTTTAATTTTTATTATGAAAATTTACTGACATCAACAAAATGCGTTTCCATTTAGCTATCACTGAGCTTTGATATGTTTATAATGTAATTATACATTAATGCATAATAGGCTTATTATTTTTATTTTTTGATGATTTAATAAATAATTGTCTATTTATAATTACTATTATGGTCAATACTGATAAGTGCAATCTTCATAAACAAAAGATCTTTTGGGTCTTAACTGATTTTTTTAGAGTATAAGTATTCAAAAGATAAAAATTTGAAGAATTCTGAATTAAGTAGATATTGTGCCTCATGCTTCCACACAAAATTTAAAGGACATACTTCTTTGTAAACCTTGTGTCCTTTTATACCCTTTCCATTTCATAAGGCACCATGATTTTGTTTATGTATTAGTGCATTGCTCTCCCCAACCATTAGCTATAGTGAATATTAAAGGTTGTTGAAGGATAAGTATTCAACTTCTTTTGAGCCTATGAAACAGAAAAGATGATTATATGAAAGTTTATAACAAATACATTTATCTTAAATAGATTCACCAAAAAGGCATTCATTTTTCCTCAGAATGCACAGTGCATGGATGCAAATCTACCACTGACTTCATCCATTTATCCATCAAGATGGATGGCAGTCTGTGGATAAAATCAAAGCACATTGGAGGATACATCTGAGTGAATCTTTGAAAAACAGAACCAGAGCCACTGAAATAAAATAGTTCCTCTCATTGTATAATCCAGTCAATTTTCTTACTGTTTAAGCTTGTTTGGGAGATTTCTTTTATTTGTTTGTTTTGCAATGAATATGTACTATCTGATACATCTTTCCTCTTTGTCCTTTTGTTTTCGCTTTTAAATTAATCCTCAGTAAATCTTAGAGCAACACATAATTTTCAGTTATATGTATTTCATTACAGCACAACTATTGACACTTTCATTACCAAATTTTACTTTGTAATAGCCCCCTTTTAAAATATTGAAACACAGAGTGGCTATTTAATTTATTCACAGAAATGCCGAGATGGAGTTGAGGAATAAAACCCAGGCCATTTGTCTCCAAAACCCATTTTCTTGACCACAGCATCATATTAGGCATAGCATGAAGAAGTAAAGGTAGTATGGGAAAAAAAAAACCATTTAAGATATTACAATGTGGATTTTTCAGGGTGTTCTATGTATAAAATCAAGTCATCTGCAGACAGTGAGATTTTTACTTCTTCCTTTCCAATTTGGATTTCTTTTAATTTTTTTTCTTGCCTAAGAGCTCAAGCAAGTACTTCTAAAACAATGTTAAAGAAGAGCAGTGAAAGTGGGCATCCTTGTCTTGTTCCAGATTATAGAGGGAAAGACATTGGCATTCCATCATTGAATATGATGTTAGCTGTGGGTTTTCCATATATACCATTTATGATGTTGAGGAAGTTTCCTTCTATTCCTATCTTCGGAAGTGCTTTTATCAAGAAAGGATGCTGTATTTTGTCAAATGTTTTTCTGCATCAATAGAGATGATCATGTGATTTTTTTTTCCTGTTTGTTAATGTGCTGTTATTACATTGATTGATTTTTTTTTTTTTTATGTTGAACTATCCTTAAATACCAGGGATGAAACCTATTTGATCATGGAGTATAATTCATTTGATGTGTTGTTGAATAGGATTAGCAAGTATTTTGTTGAGAATTTTAGCATCCAGATTCATCAGAGAGATTGGTCTGTAGTTTTCTTCTGGCATCTTTATAAGGCTTTGGTATCAGGGTGACGTTGGCATCATAAAATGAGTTAGACAATGTTTCCTCATCCTGTGGTTTTTAGAAGCGTTTAAGCAGGATTGATTGGTTCTTTCCAGAATGATTGGTAGAATTCACCTGTGAAGCCATCTGGTCCTGGGCTTTTCTTAGTTGGGAGGTTTTTGATGAACAATTCAATCTCCTTGCTTGTGATTGGTCTGTTGTGTTCATCAGTTTCTTCAGTCAATGTAGACTGATTATGTGTTTCTAGAATATTGTCCATTTCATCCAAGTTTTCCATCTTGTTGGCATACAATTTTTCAAAGTATCCTTTTATGTTACTTTTTATTTCTGGAATCAATGATGATATCCGCTCTCTCATTTTTCATTTTACATGTTTGCATTTTCTATCTTTTTCACTTTTTTAGTCTAGCTAAGAGTAGGTCAATTTTATTAATCTCGTCAATGCAACAGCTTTTGTTTTTTTTTTTCAATTTTTCTAGTAACTTTTTAATTCTCAATTGCTTTTAGCTCTTCTCTAATCTTTGTTATTTCCTTCTTTCTGATTACTTTGGGATTAGTTTGTTGTTCTTTTTCTAATTCCTCCAGGTGTGCAGTTAAGTCATCAATTTTAGCTCTTTTTTTCCTTTTAATATAGGCACTTATAGCTATAAATTTCCCTCTCACCACTGTTTTTGCTGGATCCAATAAGCTTTTTTTAATTATTATTATTTTTTTAACAGATACTTAGAATACATAAATATTAAATAAAAAATACAGGGGATTCCCATATGCCCCGCTCCCCACATGTCCCACTTTTTCCCACATTAACAACATTCTTCATTAGTGTGGTACATTCTTTGCAACTGATGAACACATTTTGCAGCATTGCCACTAAGCATGGATTAAAGTATACATTATAGTTTACACTCTTCCCAACCCAATTCTGTAGTTTATGGCAAAGTATATAATGACTTGTATCTGTCATTGTAATGTCATTCAGGACAATTCCCAAGTCCTAAAAATATCCCTGTATAACACCTGTTCTGTGGCCTGGTATGCAGTCTGTCCTATAGATTGAGCCATATGAAATCGAGAAACATGTATATCCAGCTGTAATTGAGTGTAATGTTCTGCATGTATCTACTAGGTCTAGATCGTCCAATGTATTAGTCAAGGTCTTTGTTTCTTTATTATATCTGATGTTCTGTCTAATGGTGATAATGGAGTATTAAAATCCCCTGCTATAATTGTAGAGTGTCGGTGCGACCTCGCAGGCTTTGACGTTGATCGCCGACCTGGGGGCCGGGCTTTACCGCTGACCGCCGCTCGCCGCTGTCTGCCACCGCCACCGATCGCCACCCCTGGGGCGGTTCCCTTGGCGATCAAGGGGTTGGGGGACGAACGGAATGGGGTTGCGGCCCACCGGGCTCAGGCGTCCCCGAGTGCAGTGAGCCAAAGGCCGGGGTCTGCGTCTTAAGCGGCAGATGAGAGTGGGGAGACGGACACTTCCTCGTCACCAGCGGACGATGAGCAACGAATACGGAGACTATCGCACACTCCGGAGACAAGGCTGGGCTTCCAAGTCCAACTTTATTAGGCAGGCTTTGATATTTATACAGAACAGGAAGGGTTGAGTGAAACAGGGGCTGTGTAAGGCATGCTGGGCGGGTTCTGATTGGCTGGGAAGGGTTTATGTCCATATAAGGTATGGAATGTGTATGAGAGAAAGGGGGCAGGGTCGAGCTGCGGTGGCCATCTTGAAGCACATGGCAAGAAAAGATTGTTACAGATGTCAGCAGCCGATTGGCTGCGGTAGCTGCAAAGGCATCCGTCCCTGATTGGTTGCGGCATCCGGTGCCAAGGAGCTGTCCACGGTTGGTTGCAGCATTGGCACCAAGGAGCTGTTCACATCCTGGTTTTCTCGGGCAGTGCGCTCAGAGCTTCCATACCGCCCTGGCCCCCACACACACACACCTCCTCCCACAGTAGAGGTTTCTACTTCTCCCCTTAGTTTTTCCAATGTTTTTCTCATGGATTTTGGAGAACCCTGACGAGGTGCATAAATGTTTATGAATGTTCTTTCTAGTTGATATATTACCCTTTTATTAATATATTGTGTCCTTCTTTGTCTCTTACAATGGTTTTGCATTTAAAGTCTATTTGTTCTATATTGGTATAGCTACTTCTGCTCCTTTTGTTTCTTGTCGCATGTAAAATAGTTTTCCAACCATTCACTTGCAAACTATTTAGTGAGCTGATACTCAATAAGGTGGAAGGAGATGGTTGGTCAGTGGATGGGGGTCATGTTTGTACAAGGATTTGAGGGTAGTTGATTGTGCTGGAATGTGAGGGGGAGTAGGGTGGAGGATTGGATTGGACTATCCATGGACCTGAGGGGAGGGCTAGAGCAAGAAACAGGTGACCTCTAGGGATTTGTAGGTCTGTGGTTAAAACTACAATAGTGGCAATGTTCTTTTGGCAAATATGGCAGGGGAGTTAGTGGTGCAGGGTGTTAGGGGTAGGGGGATATGTGGGATAGGGCACATCTGGGTCATACTTCTATGGAATATGAAAATAGTCATCTTGTCATAGTGTTATCTCAGTGGGTGGAGACCCACACAATAAACAAGAAAATATTAAACACCCATTCTGGGAAGTCCTGCTATGTTCTCAATTAGAATGGTTAGAATCTCTTGAGAACATATACAGTGCCTAATAAATGAAAATATATCAATATGTCAAGCCATCAGTATTAATGCATGTAACTATGAACATTGTGCTTCAAAAATTGAAACTTAGTAATTTCCATAGGTCCAGAGGGAAGGGGAAGAGAAGAATAGAATAGATGGAACATAGGGGATTTTTGGAGCATTGAAACTGTTCTACATGATCTTGCGATGACAGATACAGACCATCAATTTTAACAAATGCACCATACTCATGTAAGTTGTTATCAATAGGGGAAAATATGAGAAGGGGAACGAGTGGGATATAGGGGAATCCCACATATTTTCTGTGTGACTTTACTGTAACCTAAAGCTTCTTTTAAAATACAGCAAAAAAATAAATAAATAAAACACTGCAGGAACATACAGAAGAAATTGTCACTGTACATAAAAGAAAAAAGTTCTTATGGTGATGAAAGACAGATTGAATTTTTAAAAACATTTTTAATTTATTCTTTATATTTTTATTTTTGTATTTTTTTAATTATTATTTTTATTCATTTATTTTTTGACTTTGTTTTTGGGGAAATTTGGATTGCAGAAGGTTTGCAACTGTGGCAGGAAAGGAACACTGGTGTGGGATGTTGGTGATAGGGAATATGGGGAAGGGTGCACCTGGAGCATGACTTTATGGAATATGAATATGGTCAAGTGGTCATGGGGTGAAAATGAATATAGTCAAGTGGTCATGGGGTGGAGACCCACACAATAACCAAAAAAAATATTGAATTCCCATCCTGGGAAGTCCTGCTACATTCTCTAATAGCCTAGCAAGGATTCCTAGGGAACATGGGGAGTACCTACTGAAGGAGGACAGACCAATACACCAGGCCCCTGCCATTGATGCTTATACTTATGAACCTTGTTCTTGTGAAATGGAAACTTAGCTTAGTATTATATATTGCCTAAGAGTTACCTCCTGAAAGACTCCTGGTTGCTCAAATGTGGCCTCTCTGTAAGCCAAACTCAGGATAGAAATGCACTACCTTCTCCCCAGCATGTCACATGACTTCCCAAGCATGAGTGTCCCTGGCACCAAGGGATTATTACGAAGCACCTTCTATCAATGCATTTGGAAAAGGACCTTGACCAAAAAGTGGAAATATTAAATACAAATGAGTTTTTATGGCTAAGAGATTTCAAAGTGTGTCGGGAGGTCATTCCCGAGGTTATGCTTATATATGTCTCAGCAGTATCTCATTGACTGCCACAGTAAACAGGGCCTCAAGAAGGAGTGCTCCTGAGGGCTGCAGAGACATCTAGAAATGACATGCTCAGGAATTCAGCACCCTGTCAGTGGGCCTTACTTTGGAATTTATGCTCCCCAGTGTAACAGAGTTAGACTCATTTATAATTTCCCTACACATGGCTCTTCTGCCCCTTTTATTTGAACCTATACTTAGCACTATACTTGTTAAATATATGTCCCAGAGACTTATATCTTTGGTCTGTTCATAAGCTGGTTGAGCCCTGACTCTCAGCAGTGTTGCAACCGCTATTCTCCAGTTCATTGGACTCACCCAGGACAATGAACAAGGAGATAATGATAGTTTATGCCCATTTCAAGGAACAGAGTATATCTGCAACTGCAAGCAAGACAATTCCATCCATCTGCCCCATGTAATATAAGCCCCTTATCAAATTAGAAACAGAGTAGGCATCTCTATCCTAAAATCTTCAAGCTTGAGGAATGAACAAACATAAGGGGGAAATGCAACTATGGACTAATGTAGACATTATTATTCTAGCAATGTAAATCTTGTAGCATTGATATAATGACAGTGGTCACCAGAGGTTCTGAGGGGAGGGAAAGGGAAGAATAGATTAACATGGGGTATTTTTGGGGCATTGGATTTGTTCTGAATTACATTACAATGATGGATACAGGCCAATATACATTTTGTCAAAA